>OX459098.1:13378706-13411206 GCA_949775045.1 Metridium senile
AAAGCTTTTAAAAACATGGAATCTACTTCGGCTAAAAGACGATCCACCGTCTGTGTTGTCCATTTCGAAATATTACCACAATTTGCACATAACAGAGCTGAAAGAGTCATAAAAGCACATTGTCTTCCTCTTGAAATGTTGCTAAAACGACCATCACCTTGATGAATACTTCCTCGAGTAAATAAAGTCGCATTTAACATAAAGTAATTATCATACATACCTTCGCCAAGAGACCATGTGGTTTACGGCGCATTAATCATTTGATAATAACCGCTGATTACGATTACGGCAGGCGCAAAAATTGTCAATCGCTACCTAGCCCACGAAATCGACTTTCGACTTGGGTATTGATCGTGTTACACAGGGATCCCATTTGATAATAACCGCTGATTACGATTACGGCAGGCGCAAAAATTGTCAATCGCTACCTAGCCCACGAAATCGACTTTCGACTTGGGTATTGATCGTGTTACACAGGGATCCCAATGGAAAATCTGCGAGATTAGTGTCGCTGCTCACTTCGTTCGCAGCAATAATTATCTAGAGGGAAGAACCAACAAACAATTAGTATATGCAAACAAACACAAAATTCAACAAACTAGTTCACAGCCAACGAATAAAAACCAAACCCACCAACACTCTACCTAACGGGGGGAGGAAAAAGCTAAGAAACTTGATGAGAAACATCGTTTGATAGAAAATCGAGTTATGTAACTCGAGCATGAAACAGTAAAGCAATACTGACTTTCGAGTTACGTGGTCATCGGCACCAACCAACCAACCAACCAACCAACCAACCAAATAAACAAATAAACAAACAAACAAACAAACAAACAAACAAACAAAAATATCTTTAATTGCGAACTTACCACCAGCAAACAAAAATCAAAAGACCGGGAGCACTGGTAACTTTGCTCAATGTACGCCAGTTAGGAATAAGGTATCCTAGCAACGCTAGCAAAAACAAACCAAGTATCCAGAAGTAAAATATTGAAAATCCTACTCTGCTTCGGTAACGTGCTCCAGTATACTCCATTAGAAGCACGAAGGAACAAATACCAAAAGCACCTAAAAATACAAAGTGACAAGTAAAAGAAAAAAACACAAAAAACCCTGAAGATACAATTTTCCTAATTAAACAATAACAATGACTTAAATAAAACGAGTCAAAAACACTTACCAAGACCAACCCCAGACAGTGCTCTGAACACTGCAAAGACCCAATATGTCTGGGCAAAAGCTGAAATAAATCCAGCAAGACATGCAAATATTGCAAATGAATATGACACATTCTTCCTTCCAAATTTGTCACTTAGAACACTTGCTATCAGAGCACCAAACATAAACAAAATGAATACTGTCGAGTTGGCAATGCTGACATACACGGCTGTATCACACACTAAATCAAACTGGTGAAAACAAAATACAACTTTTAGTAAGTAAATAGGCAGGCAGGCAGGTAGATTGAATTTTGTTTATTGGTAGAAACATTGTCATGCAGTATTATATTTGTAGTATGATATTTTACTTATTAATTGCATTAATTCTAGAAACTAGTACCCAATCCCCTCCTAGCCCTTCCTCGTTTAGAACATGGCTAATATGATGATAATGATGACTACCTCTGTAACAATGGAATCAAAGGTTCCTTCCACAGCAAATTCCCAGTCTTTTCGTGGAAGACTACATCGCTCCTTGTAGTTTTTGTCTCCTAATACAAATGTACCGTTAAGATTACAAGCAGTTGAGTTAGCTGTACATCTCCATGGAGGCTCAGCTGTACTGAATGTCATCACCATCAAGCTAAAGGACGTAAGAATAGTGGCGAAGCCGATCTGGAAAAACAACCTGAGTTGAAACAAACCGAAGCCACCCACTTTTTCAAGAACTTTATCTGTGTTCATAGTGCGCGCTACCTGTTAAGTTGGAATAAACAAATATATAAACATACAAACATACAAACAAACCATATGTAGTGATAATCGTATCAAACTTTGGCCTGTTGTGCGATGCCTATTTCGAGGTGATAATTGTTCTATATGGCCCAATGCTTCGCCTTTGTTCAAGTTCACTACAGTAAAAACCCGCATATAAGATGCACTATTTTCCGAGGTTCTAAAGTGGTTCTTATGTAATTGGTATTTAGTGAGAAATTAGGCTAAGGTGGGTCTTAACTGGTTCTTATTTACAAAGCAAAAACAAGTTAGCCACTTTGTTAGTACTGATATCCTTATCAATCTTTATTACTCATTTCTTTATCCATTCTTTATTTATGCTCTAATAACATGGGGAAATACTTATCAGTCCACGGTCAACCCTCTAGTCGCCAGAAAAAACCATTCGCATATTAACCTTTTCTGCCTATACTGATCATACTAATCCTCTCTTCATAAATCTAAAGATACTAAAACTTCATGACCTCATCCATTTTCATAATGCATTATTCATGTATGACTATCATGCAGGTAAATTAAAAGTGTTTTTGATCCTTTTTTTTGTCAAAATCAAAGAGACACATAATTACAATACCAGACTTGCATCAAAATCTTCTCTTTCTCTGCCTCGTGTTAGAACTAATTATGGCAAATTTAATATCCGATTTAATGGTGTAAAGGTTTGGAATTCCATTGATGAAGATCTAATAAAGCTTAGCAGGACATTGTTTAAAAAAGAACTGTAAAAAAGACTGATAGATTCTTATGCTAGCTAAGCCTCGTTTTTCTTTTCTTATCTAGTTTTGCTATTATATCTAAAAATATTAAATATAATGTACATAATAGACCTCCAATATTGCCATCTGTAACTGAAATTGTAATTTCGCATTTGTAAATTTATCTTACTTGTAATAATCAAATATTGTTATGCTATCTTCAGCTGTACATGTATTACCGTCATTTTGTACCTTTTTCTATTATTTATTTATTTATTTGTCTATTTATTCATAAATTATTTAATTAATTAATAATTATCTCCTCTTTCAAAGTAATTAAAACATCTTCAATAATATATCAAGCTAACTGTCAAGTCTAGCCTCTGGCTATTACATCCTCGGGAACACAGGGGTAATCTTCTGTCGCTCGTTTCTCGCTTCCAGAACTGATAAATACCCCTGGGAAAGTAGTCTGTTGGAACTTGTTCCGGAAGTTCAAAGAAAGTCGTTGAATAAGTTTGAATTTTGACTTCCGGAACAAGCTCCAACAGACTACGTTCCCAGGGGTATTTATTCTGGAAGCGAGAAACGAGCGACAGAAGATTACCCCTGGGTTCCCGAGGATGTGGCTATTACAGTTAGCTACTACTATTGAATCTGTTTCAATTAACTATTATCAAATAAAATTGTAAAATTGCAATCAACAGAAAATTTCACCAATGCCATCAAGACAATTCATATACCCGACAATTATAAGCTTGTGTCTTTTGATGTGAAATCTCTGTTTACTAGCATACCACTCCAGATGACCATAGACAGTACTAAAGCCCTTTTGGAGAACACAACTGCCGATACTGTACTCCCAATGCCAGCGTGTGAGATTATGGCTCTTTTGAAGTTATGTCTTGTATCTACATTTTTCCAATTCAATGGTAAATATTACAAACAGCTTCACGGCACAGCAATGCCTTCTCCTGTCTCTGTGGTTGTCGCAGAGATTGTGATGCAGAAAATCGAACAAAAAGCCCTTGAAACGTATGAACAGCCGTTACCATTCTGGTTTCGATATGTACATGACACCATAACTGCCTTGCCATCAGATAACATTGACGCCTTTCATAACCACTTAAACGATCAGAACCCTCATATACAGTTTACCAGAGAGCTTGAGGATAACGGTAAAATACCACTACATCCACCCGGATGATCCTATTACAAATATTGTTACTTCGACAAATATTGTTACTTCGATAAATATTCATTCACCTGGGTTCAGACCTTTCAATACAATATTAATGTAAATTGGCACTTATAATTAAATTTGCATACTAGCCAGACTTACACACCATATCATTGAAAATGAATGCAAAACAAAGTATTTGTTAACTATTTGTTAAATTTTAAGTATAGTTTTTATATAAATTAAAGTGTATTGTATTTTGCCTAGATATAGTGTAAAGCGCATTTGAACATATATATATATTTCAAATGTTATAATTGCGCACTATTATAAGTATTAAACATTATTATTATTATTAATTCGCCGTTAGTTGATGTGTATACGCGACTTAGTGAAGGGTACTTTTTAGTTTTGAGCAATACTTGAATTATAGACTAAAATGCATTTTGAGGCTTTTTAACTTCAATCAATTAACTCGTTCCTCGCTCGTTCTTGTTTTGATAAACAACTCCTGAGTATCTGTACGTTGAACTTTCTATGGTGTAATCTATATATACTCTGCAAAAACGGCTGAGTAGATACAACAGTCACAGTATATTGCGTTAACCATGCATTCAGGATAACACTTTATAGTGAGTAAACCCAACTCATTATTGAGAGTTAACATAGATAAAGACGCACCATTGAGTACAATGTACTCAATATATTGAGTTTAACCTCACTTTTACTCAATAATGAGTTGGGTTTACTCACTATAGAGTTGTGTTTACTCACTATAAAGTGTCATCCTGAATGCATGGTTAACGCAATATACTGTGTAGAATCTACTCAGCCGTTTTTGCAGTATACTCACTGTATGTAATAGCTAAAGGTAACATCTTCCCAAGTCCAGACTGATCCTACTATGGATTAATATAATCATTGGATCGATGATTCATCCTTTAAAATGCAAATGAGAATATGTGTAAAATAATATGCAATCACTCGCGCGTCCTTTCAACTTGAATATTTCTCGGCCAGGTCTGATACTTTTATCTTGACAAGAAGAAGAAGAAGAAGAAGAAGAAGAAGAAGAAGAAGAAGAAGAAGATATTACAAGTCAACTTGATACGTTCTTCTACAACCAGATTATTGGGGCCAAAAATCGAACTTCTTATTTTACATTGTACTTTTGGCCAGAATGGAGCGCTCCATCCCCGACTCAGTATATTTTGTAAGAACACCAAACGACGGACGTCTTTCTTCCCTTCAAACTGTTATTATTTTACATTGTACTTTTAGCCAGAAACGAGCGCTCCATCCCCGACTCAGTGTATTTTGAACACCAAATGACGGACGTCTTTCATCCCTTCAAACTATATATTCCCTTCTTCATGCAAGTAAATACACTTTACTAATGTTTTTTGCGTTATAAGTTGCCTAGTTATTGGTTGTTTCTCTCGATCTTTTACGAATTTGCCGTAATTGAGAGAGTATGCCGTTGCAAACTTGATACTAACTCCAACAAAAATAATTTATCAATAATCCATCTACATATTGTTTTCTTGCTAAAAAAGACTTGTTGGGTAATTAAATTCTATAGATAACGAATATAATTTCTATAATAATATTAATTCAGAACACAACTTATTATCAGTTAATTTGCTGAATAAACAATTAAATAAAAACCCAAGACAAAATTGAACTTAAGTAAAAGAAGAAAGACATTTTCTTCTGTGAAAGAGTTATTTTATTGAGATAAGTGCAGTATAGTTAATAAAGTGTGATCTAAAAAATTAAAAATGTTGGTAGGATTGATTCATTTCTACATTTTGGTGTCTTCATCGTCATTTTCGTATCCGATGTTGACATTGTTTTGATTATTGTCATTCTTCTCCTCTTTATATACCACTGACTTGCTGAACGGTGTCTGGCATATCCGTGTTACTTGTTTCTGGTAGTAACATGCAGAGAGGATTTCTCCTGTAAGCAGTAGCCCGGCTCGTAGTACGCAGAGACACAAAGACATTTTGTATTTGTTATCATGGTGAGATCCAGCAAGAGTGAAATGAGAATGAGAAGAAAAAGACTGATCGAGTAGAAAGAAAATGCTACATAAGTGGCGGTGCAAATACAGAATCGCGTACTATTTGTAAATAAAAGTTTTTGAATAGAAACAAACGAGTATTTATTACGAGTCACATTTTAATAAACTAACAAATAATAGTATCCTTAAATAGCGACACATTAATTTAGTATTCCATTTGAACCAGTTAAAGCAAGGAAGTGAAAATAGACAGACCGATACACATTAGACGACAAGTCGCTGCACGTCGCTTCGTGTGCACTGCTTCGAAAACACGTCGCCGCGACACTACTTTCACTCATTTTGTTTCTGCGACTTGACGCACGAATTCAAACCAGTTTGAATTTGTGCGACTAGTCGCGGAAACAAAATAATTTCGCAGGGACAAACGTTCTCGTAAAAACTCCATGTGCACACGAGGGAAGTTGTCTCTGCAACGTTTTACCGCGTCGTGTTGCAGCGACTTGTAGCTTAGGGACGGGCCATTTAATATTTGTAGGGGGTGGGTCAAATCCCCCCAAAAATATCGAGCAAGCCCTCCAACCTAAAAAAAATCGTGCAAAAAAATATACCTTGGTACAGTAAAAAAATATCCTGCAACACTGGAGGGCGAAAAAAAAATTTCAAATGGTCCGTCCGATCCCTTACACAATTATTATTATTTGATTTGCTGAATAAACGATTGATAACAATCTCTATATATTAGTTGTTATGCGATTATTGCACAATTTGGTGTCTTCATCGTCATTTTCGTTTCCGACATTGGTTTGATTATTGTGCTTCTTGTCTTTACCACTGATTTGCTGCACGGTTTCTGGCATAGCCGTGTTACTTGTTTCTGGTAGTAACATGCAGACCACCCCACCGATTACAGCAGCTATTGCCATCAGAGTGAACGGCAATATGGCATGTACCCGCTCCTGATAAATAGAAAATACACCCGTTACAAAGAAACTAGTCGTGATAAGGCAATCAGCCAATAAAATTAACAAAATTCGATCACATGACTATCCAGGATACTTGGTGAATATTCACTTCATAACAGCAATAATCGACATTAACAACAAAATTCATACATGCAATCTTACGTCAAATAGTATTTGATACGGGATGATATGGATTTTCAATTCTTCCTTTGGGGTTGAAAATACTTCCCGTGTGTACCTTTTAGGGTTCTATGTGACTCAAAGGTCAATTGCCTAACACGACTTCGTGCCTGTAAGCATCATTTCTACTTGGCTCAGTTAAAGTTACGGTCCACCTTCGGGGTTGTCTCACATGCTCTAATTTCTTCATCTCATATTTGCCATAATCGGTTTTTGAAAACATTTTCAAAAAAGACCACAGATCACAATTACCTCTGGACAAAGGGGTCCAATTTAGCCCACCCTCCAAATGAAGGCCCGTAGTGGGGGGAGGTGTAGGCTCCCCCAGATATTTTCGAAGGTAAAAAATGCGGAAATGCAGTAAAAAGTCATTGAAAAAATATCAAAGGGAAATTTTTGCAAAAATCCTGTGCCCGCTACAAACGCTGTGAGCGAGCGCTCCTTCTCAGCCCTGAAACGGATAAAGACCTACGGACCTACGATCTACTACAGGTGACTCCAGGCTAAATCACCTGATGGTGCTACATTTCCGCAAGGAAATGACGGACAATATAGATCTGGTTAAGGCAGCCAATACGTTCGTGGGAGCAAAAGAAAGGAGGAAGAATACATTTGGTGTCTTTACTCCTAAGGATTTTCACAGAGCTAAGGAGTTTTCAGTGAACAAGTCAACCCAGACCTCCTTTTAAAGACATATATTTCTGTCACGTATAAGCAGGTGCGTTGCCAATGAAAACATTTTTAACGTGCAACGAGAAATTCTTTGACTATGACCTGGTTTGAAAATAAAACATTATTTGTAACATGATCGAGCACCTGCCATATGGTCTTACCGAGTAAACAATGTAGGGAGCCATGGCCGAACCAATACGTGCTGCAGACGTTGATGTACCCATAGCTGTGTTCCTGGTACAAATATAAAACAAACACACAGTCACAAACAAACAAATATATATATATATTCCTTCTAACAGTAATGCGGCAAATGTGGTGCAATAAGGCAGCTTATCCATGAAGTACCTGATGACAGTTGGGAATAACTCTGAGGAGAAGACATATACGCCATCGAACACGATAGTAATGAATGTCTTTCCTAGCACCAACGAAGCAATGATTTTTCCTGCAAGGAAGCCTGGCATTGCAAAGAAAAATACGTTGTTAGTGAATCGTATTCTTGTTCGTAGAAGTAGATACATCTCTATACTCTATTTAAGCAATAGAAGCCAGTTCCTATGACTCTACCGGTGAAATAGAGCACGCGGGATGTTGGGAGAAACACGAGAAAAGTTATAAAATCACGAGCTGAAAGCGAGTGATTTTATAACTTTTTCGAGTGTTTCTAACAACATCCCAAGTGCTCTATTTCACTGGTAGTCTAAAGGCGGCGTATTTTCAAAGCCATGTCTCTGATTTTTGTCGACTTTGAATTGCATTTCATTGCACCGTAGGCTTCAGGGTTTAGGTTACCAGAAAGTTCACAAGATGGAAAGTCTCTTTACATTTTAATAGCCGTTTTTAGTAGATGTAGTAGCTTATAACAGAACAACTCTTATTAAAATTGTGAGCTGTCAATCAAAAACCATGTCTCTACCGGTGAAATAGAGCATAGCTTTTTTGAGTGAATCAACCAATCAGAGCTTACGTACTATCTAAGCTATATTATAAATATGTATGTTGTTATTAATGATGTGTTAGTGATTTTGTTTTTGCAAGTAACGCGTTGCTGTATGATGTATATTGTGGTTGTGCTGTAGTTATTGTTACTGTAGTTATTGTTGTTGTTGGTGTCATTTTTGTTTTTTTATTATCACTCGGCCTGTTCCAGATTATAACTTTGGTGATGTTGTTTGACATGCTGTTGTGAACTTACCATTACTTTTATCGTCGTAAAAGTTCAACAAACCACCAATAATCAGCACAATTCCAGCCAACCACACGTTAATTACAATGGTTTTCTTGCGTCCAATTCTAAAGAATTGTTTACAAATCATTTGTTATGACAACAGTCAATACACACGATCTTCAGTTTGCCCACGATCGATCCTGAACTGAAAATCGTGTGTTCTTTTATGCAGGTTTTTGCTGTATATCCCTTCCTACATTTCTTCATGTATTTATACGTACCTATCCATGTTATTTTTTATTTTGTTTATTAATTTATTTTTTAGATTTTACTATAAAAATTGTTTTTCATGGTATGGAATGCTGTACTGCTTTGATGTTCCATTCGCTTATGACAAACCCTAATCGTTGTATACCTGTTTAATGTAACAACAACACAAGCTTACCTGTCAAGCAGAAACATCCCAATGACCATGGCAATACCTTCACAAACAGCACCGATGAAAAAGTTTAAGTACATGTTTCCACCTACAGAAGGAGTACTGAGTGTTATTCCATAGTACACCAAGCCAGAGACGAACCTGTGCAGTAATTGAACAACCGTAGTTCCAGGATTAGTACGTAGACATGGTCACATGACATTATGAATATACAAATTAGCTACTACCTAATAACATACTATTTATCTCATATCCGCGATGAATAATACTAAAAATAATTATGATAACGTGGTGATAATGATGATGATAATGGCATATAATTTAATGATGATGGTAATGGTGGTGATGGTGACAACAGTGATCGTGAACGACCAAAACTTTTATAATAGGATTTTAGGATGGAGTGACTTGAGATGTTCTGACAATACACACCGAAAACGTCCTGTTTCCTTCTACATGTAATTAAAGAGTGGAAAGACAATACGTCCTTTACAATGATGATAATATCAATATATAGAAGAATTACTTTAACGTACCAGCAGTAACAAGAAACGAGTGTTCTTATGGCAATTGCTCGTGAAGCAAAAAGATCTTTAATGTTGCCAAGTTTTGGGTTATCGATCTTTTCAAATACGGCAATATCGGCATCTGAGAAACTTCTTTTGTTAACTCGTGCAACATCGTGCAATATCGCAGTCGCATCTTCGATACGGCCTTTTATCAACAACCACCTCAAAGACTCTGGTGAATACCTGAAGATAGCGATAACAAACTAACAATTAAAAAAATAATTATATAGAGGGAAGAACCGACAAACGATTAGTATAGGCAAACAAACACATAATTGAACAAAGTAGTTCACAGCCAACAAATAAAATAACCAACCCACCAACACGCTATCTGACGAGGGGAGGACTGAAAACCAAACAACCATGCAACCAACCAAGCAACCAAGCAACCAAGCAACCAAGCAACCAAGCAACCAAGCAACCAAGCAACCAAGCAACCAAGCAACCAAGCAACCAAGCAACCAAGCAACCAAGCAACCAAGCAACCAAGCAACCAAGCAACCAAGCAACCAAGCAACCAAGCAACCAAGCAACCAAGCAACCAAGCAACCAAGCAACCAAGCAACCAAGCAACCAAGCAACCAAGCAACCAAGCAACCAAGCAACCAAGCAACCAAGCAACCAAGCAACCAAGCAACCAAGCAACCAAGCAACCAAGCAACCAAGCAACCAAGCAACCAAGCAACCAAGCAACCAAGCAACCAAGCAACCAAGCAACCAAGCAACCAAGCAACCAAGCAACCAACCAACCAACCAACCAACCAACCAACCAACCAACCAACCAACCAACCAACCAACCAACCAACCAACCAACCAACCAACCAACCAACCAACCAACCAACCAACCAACCAACCAACCAACCAACCAACCAACCAACCAACCAACCAACCAACCAACCAACCAACCAACCAACCAACCAACCAACCAACCAACCAACCAACCAACCAACCAACCAACCAACCAACCAACCAACCAACCAACCAACCAACCAACCAACCAACCAACCAACCAACCAACCAACCAACCAACCAACCAACCAACCAACCAACCAACCAACCAACCAACCAACCAACCAACCAACCAACCAACCAACCAACCAACCAACCAACCAACCAACCAACCAACCAACCAACCAACCAACCAACCAACCAACCAACCAACCAACCAACCAACCAACCAACCAACCAACCAACCAACCAACCAACCAACCAACCAACCAACCAACCAACCAACCAACCAACCAACCAACCAACCAACCAACCAACCAACCAACCAACCAACCAACCAACCAACCAACCAAATAAACAAATAAACAAACAAACAAACAAACAAACAACCAAAAATATCTTTAATTGCGAACTTACCACCAGCAAACAAAAATTAACAGGCCAGGAGCACTGGTAACGATGGTTAATGTACGCCAGCTGGGAATAAGGTATCCTAGCAACGCTAGCAAGCACAAAGCAAGTATCCAGTGGTAGAATATTGAAAATCCTACTCTGCTTCGGTAACGTGTTCCAGTGTATTCCATTAGAAGCACGTAGGAACAAATAGTAAAAGCACCTAAAAAATATCAATCGTTATTGTTAGTTATAATAACAATCAGACAAAAAGCATTCAGGCATACAGACAGACAGACAAACAGACACGCATATTCAGAAAACAGACTAACACTATAAAGTAAGACAGACACGCATTCAGACTTTCAAGAGAGAAGCGGTCAGCATCGACAAGTAAAACAAAAAACGAAAGCTGAAGATACAATTAATTTAAGGTTACGGTCCACCTTTGTGAGGTGCTCTCAGTTAAACATTGTTTAGCGCGTCATTTTACAAAAAAATAAAATAAAAATATATAACAGCAAATAAGACTCCGTGTGTTTTTGTGAAAACGAGTATCTGCAACCAATGCTCCACGAAAAACCTCAAAAACGAGCGCTTTCATTAAAAATATATGTCAAATACAAGTCCAGTATATCTTTGCCGTTATTTCTGCATTATGCCAATCAACACAAACTTGTCTTCAAAATCGTGTCTTTCATTTTCAAAAGAATGCTTCTTGAGTAAACGTGTTTCAAAGTTGCCTCAATTGTTAAACAGGTACGTGAATTCAAAAACTAAGCATTTTATCAAAACAACAAGACAAGATTTTGAAGACCAATATGTGTTGATTGACATAATTAACGCAAAAATGATAGCAAAGCAGTAAAAACAACTTTTTGACTTACACTTTTGTAAACAACTCGACTCAGCTTTAAAAGTGCACAATTTAAATGTTTTATCGTAGAGCATTGGTTACAGATAATAGTTGTCCTTAACAAAACATACACAAGTCTTATTCTCTGTTATATACCTATTTCAAAAATGGTTGTCGCCAACAAAGCCACAGTCTGAAACTCCACAGTCTGAAACTTGCAAAGGATGTCGGTAATATGAATAGAATTTGTGATTTATTAAACGTTTTTCAATAAATATTTGTTTCATCATCTTCCACTGTAACAACTTGTTATGGTCATATAACACAAACACGTACAATCAAAATATACTATGAATATAACGATATCAAGAGAAGAACTGATGCCGACATCCTTTGCAGACTTTAGAGTGTGGACCTGTGGCTTTGTTTGCGACAACGATTTTTGAAATAGGTGTATAAGCTTTAAAATGATATATACTTTCTCTATTATTATACAACCTAAAACAATAAAAATAGAACGAGTCAAGAACACTTACCAATACCAACTCCAGCCAGTGCCCTGAACACTGCAAAGACCCAATATGTCTGGGCAAAAGCTGAAATAAATCCAGCAAGACATGCAAATATTGCAAATGAATATGACACATTCTTCCTTCCAAATTTGTCACTTAGAACACTTGCTATCAGAGCACCAATCAGATATAAAATGAATACTGTCGAGTTGGCAATGCTGACATACACGGCTGTATCACACACTAAATCAAACTGGTGAAAACAAAATAGAAATTTTAGTAAAATTATCATGTTTAGGGCAGGCAGGCATGCGCAGGTAGATTGAATTTTGCTTATTGGTAAAAACATTGTCATGCAGTATTATATTTGTAGTATGATATTTTACTTATTAATTACTCGGGCTTCCGAAGGAAAGCACGAGTCTTAAAATGCAAGCCGTTCTTATACGTCAAATTTGTAGCCAGGCCTGGGCAAGGCGTTCCTAGCGGAGACCATTATTATTATCACAACACTCAAATCGGCCTGTCTGAAAACCACTTTTAACAGCCCAAATCGCCTCAAAAATTACTCAAATTGCTTTAGTAACTATCTATCTTTCTTGTTCTGACGTTCAATTTTCAAGAACAACTTCATAAAAATGTTTTCGAGACAGTTATCGAACTCTATATCGCATACTCAAACGTAAACCTTCGTAGCGGCGCCTGGGGGGAGGGGACGGGGTGAAATGTCAACACTTTGTAACACAGCCATCCCGGTACAGAAATTTATGTCGAGCAGATTCAAACAAGCCCAAAAATCACACAAATTGCCTCAATAACTGTCCATCTTTATTTTCGTGACGTTTATTTCTCAAAAGTTCCTTGATAATAATGTTTCTGAGACTTTTTTCATTTCTCAATAAGAACATGATGAAGTTTGGGATAAGGAATCCATCCCCTCTTCAGGACTTTCTTAATTTTTTTCTTCTATCAATACATTTATGACATTTGGCATAAAAAAAAAAATGAGACCGAGACTTTCAATTTTTTAGGGTACCATTCGCCAGTATAAGTACTTTCTGAGTTTAAAGCGAACAGTTTGACCACTTTTACAGGAGAGAAAAAAAATGACTTATAAAAGTGTCTACTAAAGTGGCATCTATAGGGTTTTCTTTTTGTGAACTGGGAAAATGGGATTTTATGCACTGGTCACCAATCAAATAAAACACACATGGCAATAATATTTTAGCAAAACATAATTTGAAAGTTATGAGACTTTCAATGATATAAAAACTACTGAAATGAGCTACGTTGGGTGTAAAGAACAAAATAAACATACAGTCCGGTTGTCAAAAAAAGTTGTCACATGATGATTTGTAGTCCAACGGCAATAGCTCCTAACAAGACCCTGGCTCCCACAGATCCACTACCATCCAGGTATCCCAGTTTACCCTGCAAACAGAGTCTAGTTTGTTTTGTTTTGTATAGCTCTGGATTTCTACTAGATTTATATTCTTACTTTTGACGACTGGTACTGAATACATCTCAGACTTGGAAGACAATTTTTTTACAAAAATAAAAAAAAATTCGGAGAAACAAACAAACACAAAAATAATTATTTTAAAACGAACAAATAAGTGTTTAAAAAATATAAAAGAAAAAAAAAGTTCATGTTGCTGTGTATCGAGCTCAGATCACTAACACGCTACGTGAGTAAGCGCGTTAGACCGGTGCGCCAGCCTGTCAAAAGGGGAGATGCATTAGGGGGACGTCATTAAAAATTTAACGGGCCAAAGTCATTCAAAGTTTGAAGCCCGAGTTAACGCTTCAGGTAGCGTCTAGTTGCATTAATTCTAGAAACTAGTACCCAATCCCCTTCTAGCCCCTCCTCGTTTAGAACATGGCTAATATGATGATAATGATGACTACCTCTGTAACAATGGAATCAAAGGTTCCTTCCACAGCAAATTCCCAGTCTTTTCGTGGTAGACTACATCGATCCTTGTAGTTTTTGTCTCCTAATATAAATGTACCATTAAGATTACAAGCAGTTGAGTTAACTGTACATCTCCATGGAGGCTCAGCTGTACTGAATGTCATCACCATTAAGATAAAGGACGTAAGAATTTGGGAGAAGCCGATCTGGAAAAACAACCTGAGTTGAAACAAACCGAAGCCACCCACTTTTTCAAGAGCTTTATCTGTGTTCATAGTGCGCTCGACCTGTAGGTTTGAATAAACAAATATATAAACATACAAACAAACGAAATGTAGTAATAATCGTAAGAAACTTTGGCCTATTGTTCGGTGCCCATTTCGAGGTGATAATTGTTTTATATGGCCCAATGCTTGGCCTTTGTTCAAGTTCACTAGTGCGATTTTGATTACATTATCATTAAGAGTGAATGGTCTGATCCCAGGTGTAATCGATGTAGATGAGGCATGATCGTCCGGGGTGATGTAGTCTTGAGAAAGACTGATGGTGTTGATGTCTGACGTTTCGACATTTCTGACGTTTCTGACGTTAACTCACTCTGACAATCGCTTACATACCCCGGGGGGGTACTTGACCCAGTTTCTGACGGGGACGTTCCGCTGGTACCGCTAAACCCTGACCCTATTTAAGACAGCAGAATCCTAAAAATATGTACCCTATTTCAAGACAAATTGGTAAAAAGTAGACCCTATCCAAGACTCAAGGTGGAAATTGTATACCCTAGGTAAGGCAATTTAAGACAAATTAGGCTAAATTGTATACCCTATTCAAGACGGCAAGGCGAAAAACCATACCGTATTTGGCGGAACGTCCCCGTATAGTAAATATAAGGGAGTACCCCCCCCCCCCCCCCCCCCCGGGTTACATACAACTGTATACCGTAAACCTACTCACACTGACAGACTGCTCGACCAGACATCTTACAATCCCACCTCACACAAGGATACCACTATTAAGACTTTGACTCGACGTGCACAACGTGTTTGTGATTCACCTGACAAACTTCATGACGAGTACGAATATTTGCAAAGTGTGTTCGATAAGAACAATTACAATGTAGATTTCGTCGAACGAAACATTCACAAAAACATTTCACTTACTGACAGAACCGACAATCAACCCACAGCTAGCCACTGCCACTATACCGTACATCAGAGGTACTTCTGAGACCATTCAACGCATACAGTGAAACCCCTCTATACCGGACAGTGCTGGGACCGAGAAAAAAATCCGGTTTAGCGGGGGTTCCGGTATACTGAGGTTTTTACAATAACCAAAGAAAAATCAGTTTAAGTATTTTTAAGTATAGACTGATTAAATGCCGAAAAAACACCAACAAAATAGCGGTCACGACTTTGCAAACTATCGATTTTTAGTAATTTTAAACACTGTTCATTTTTTCGTCAGAGTCTTCTTACGGAAAAGCCTTCTTTTCGACACGCAAAAGTGAATGGGGAACCTTTTTTAGATATTGAATTTTGGTGCGTGACGACTGATGCACATTTATAAACTATCGTCAATATTGGAACAGTAACCGTTTTTCGAGCTTAATATTTTACCAGCTTTTTCTACACTTCAAGACTAAAACGAATGTTTTTATGTTTAATCTTTATGTCCTTTTACTTAGATTAACAATATTTCTCACGAAAAAGCGCTGTTAGATTTAATGTAAATTGGCGCCTATAATTCAATTTGCATACTAGCTAGCTAGTACTTACGCACCATATCATTACAGCAGTTCTCAGTCACACGTGCACCGCTCGCATAAAAAGCACCGCTATAAAACGTGAAGTTGGTGGACGTCAATGAAACTGTGTTTACCAGACGCATGGTGTTTTTACTTCAGTCGGGCTGCGAAACATGTCTGAATCCGACGAAGAGGTTATTGTGGGAATTCAGCTTCCAGATTCAGACATGTTTCGCTACCCGACTGAAGTAAAAACACCATGGGTCTTGTAAACACAGTTTCATTGACGTCCACCAACTTCACGTTTTATAGCGGTGCTTTTTATGCGAGCGGTGCACGTGTGACTGAGAACTGCTGTAAAAATGAATGCAAAACAAAGTATTTGTTAACTATAAGAGTGAATGGTATTTGTTAACTATTTGTTAAATTGTAAATATAGTTTTTATACAAATTAAAGTGTATTGTAGAGTACAAACACTAAAAGTATGCAATACTTTGCACTATTTACCACTAAATAGTGTTGATTAAACAATAGAGAACAATAGAATTAGCATAATTTAGCAGTATTTAGTGGTACAGTCGAAGCTCCATTAGCGGACGCTCCACTAAGCGGACAGTTCTAGTTAGGGACAGCTTTCCAAAACCCCGTTTTTTCTTCCACACAAACACTGTATTCACACTTTCCATTTAGCGGACATTCTCTTAAGCGGACGCGGACACCTTTTTCGCTTAAAAGCGAATCCAAATTGACCTTTTCTATTGTTTTCAAGCTCCCTTAAGCGAACACTCGAAATAGAAATATAGAATAAAGTTAATTCAACAACGAAATATTTTTAAGTTTTCACATAATGCCTCACATAGTCGTTCTAAAGCTGAAAACGATATGAATTTCCTTATTGATTCAAAAGGACGTTATAGTAAAACGCTAACAAAGAAAACAGACCATACACCTAATTCAAAAAAGGTTGACGGGGCGAACGGCGATTGGCGATTGAAATTCGTATTGTCCACGACTGTGGACAATACGAATTTCAATCGCCAATCGCCGTTCGCCCCGTCAACCTTTTTTGAATTAGGTGTATAACGCCAGCACTTTGTGGACTACATTGGCTACCAGTGAAAGAACGAATTATGTATAAGATAATGTTAATAACGTTTAAGTCCCTATCCGGACTGGCACCACAATATATAAATGAGCTTTTACAAGTATACAAACCAACACGCAATTTAAGATCTTCATCGGACAATAAATTAGTTGTACCGAAATATAAATTAGAAACGTATGGCAAACGTTCTTTCTCTATTTGTGCACCAATGCTGTGGAATACCTTACCACAAAATATACGCCAGTGCATATCTGTCAATGATTTTAAATCAAAACTTAAAACCTATTTTTTTTAAACTGTTTTTAAGGACTTAATTTAATTTAATTTAATTAGGATATGTATATATATATATCATATTATATTTTAAACGTTTATTTTTAGCTTAGTTTTGAAATTAGTATTTTAGGAATTTTCATCATTTCATGTATTTTTGTAAATATTTAACTATATAGATTGTAAAGCGCTTCTGGGCATTTATGGAAGAGGCGCTATATAAAAATTAAATTATTATTATTATTATTATAGTTATATAGTTATAGACGTTATATTATTATTATAGTTTCCATTACGTAAGAGTTCTTATCTCGTGTTAGACTTGTGTTACACCAGATCATAATTATTTACTAGAACAGTTGTTAAAATATTGATTATTTTGTGATAAATCGCTTAATCATTTAGCCAGACTATTCTTTGTCTTTAATTGCTATTATTGCTATCTAGAAATGCTTTTGTAAACGCAAAAAGAGACCATTTTACGTTATTTACCCGTTTTAAGAACCCTTCCTATTAGGCGGACAGCTCTACTTACGGACACTTTTTTCGTTTCCCAAGGGTGTCCGCTTAATAGAGCTTCGACTGTATTTATGTTGCACACTTTTAATCTTTGTACTCTATTTTGCCTAGATATAGCGCATTTGAACAAAGATATATATATTTCAAATGTTATAATTGCGCATTATAAGTATTAAACATTATTATTATTATTATTATTAATTATTTTTATTACGTTAAACTCCAATTCGCAGTTAGTTGATGTGTACACCTAATTCAAAAAAGGTTGACGGGGCGAACGGCGATTGGCGATTGGTGATTGGCGATTTCGGGACTGTGGATAATACGAATTTCTTCTTATTCTATTCTAAATTACCCAAACATCGTTAAGCGATGACCTTAGATGGATGTCTCGAAGAACGGTATTGCTGAACGAGGCATTGTTTGGGTAATTTAGAAACGAATAAGAAGGAATTCATATTAACCATCGCCAATCACTAATCGCCAATCGCCGTTCGCCCCGTCAACCTTTTTTAAATTAGGTGTATACGCGACTTAGTGAAGCGTACTTTTTAGTTTTGAGCAATACTCGAATTATAGACTAAAAGGTATTTTAAGGCTTTTGAACTTCAATCAATTTTAGAGTGAATGCCATCTTAGTAATCATGAGAAATTACCTAATGCTGAGAATAAATAAAATTATATATGTAACAACAGATCACATCATAGAAAGTGCTTTGAACATATGTATACTCACTCGTTTGTGTAAAACACTCACTCGCTCGTTCCTCGCTTGTTCCTCGCTTGTTCCTCGCTCGTTCTTATTTTGACAAACAACTCCTGAGTAGATATCTGTACGTTGAACTTTCTATGGTGTAATCTATATATACTCACTGTATGTAATACCTAAAGGTAACGTCTTCCCAAGTCCAGACTGATCCTACTATGGATTAATATGATCAATGGATCGATGATCGATGATGTGTAAAATAAAATGCTAATTAATAGGTGTGCGTGTTATAAAATGCTTCAATGAGTTAATTGCGCTCTCGCCTTCAATTAATCAAAATAAAACATGATTGACAACGAAAACGTTTATAGATTTACTCGAAACCACTTTTAACAATGTTTTCCACAGTGGCTTGTGGCTCAAAGAAAAAAATGAATGCAAATAGCTACACGCACACCTCATTAACATGTTATTTAATAGATAATCACTTCGGCACGCAGCATTTGTGGGTATATTGCAGGCAGCGTAGCCCGAAGCTGCCTGCAATATACCCACGAATGCTGCGTGCCGAAGTGATTATCTAGTATAATTACTATTCAATACCCTGCCCCATTATTCTATCTCTTGCACAGTAATCGGCGGTTTCTTGTGTTTTTGAATATAATAACAATAGGCTTACCAAACTTTAATTAGTTATCAGCCAATGAAAATGTATTTACCATTCAGTAGCCTGCCCCATTATTGTTCTCTTTGTTGCATAATAATCGGCGGTTTCTTGTCTCTTTGAATATAATAACAATAGGCTTACCAAACTCTAATTAGTAATAATTTCATTCAATTGATGACATTAAGACTTGTTTTTGTTGCAAGTTTTCCAACGGTTGCCTCAGTTATGGCAAGCCGATTGTAGCAATATTCAATATCATAATGATTCAAACATTCAATGGCTTATTCAACTATTCAATGTGTTGTTCAATCATGCAATTCAACGACCTATTCAACCATTCAACGACTTATTCAACTAGCCTCCTCCGCAGGCAACCCAACCGGAATTCGGACTTCCTTTCTATATTGGGCTTCCTTTGTCGAGAAAAAAGAAGATTAGGACTAGGGACGAAAAGCTGGAGGAAAAAATAGCCCAGTCTCCCTCTTCTGGTAACACAGCGATCCCAAACCAAGGAAAAGCAAAAAAGTTGCCTGCGGAGGAGGCTATTATTCAACCATTCAACGACTTATTCAACCATTCAACGACTTATTCAACTATTCAACGACTTATTCAACCATTCAACATCTTATTCAACTATTCAACGACTTATTCAACTATTCAACGACTCAAATGATTCAGTCTCGCACTCGAACAATTCAATCCCGCATTTAGACCCGCTTCGGTGGGATGCCTGTGTCTTACCCAGAGATCATTGCAGCCTTAGACTCAAAGGCGCGAAATTTTGTGCCAACTCTAAAATACTACTACAAAATGGACAAGAACTTACAAGAACTAGCTTCTTGTTTAAAAGAAGCGGGCAAAATAGTGGACCGGTTAAGTCCTCCTCCAGGACGTTCTCCAGACTAAATCAGAGAGACTTGAAGATTGCGAGCGATGTCCACAGACAAGAATGCCGGACCATCGAATAAAAAGGCAAAGCCTGTAGAGAAGGCTTTCGAGTTTGTTTTACTAAACTTCGACAGTGTCAGTGAAGACAGCCAGGAGTCATTCGTTATGGAGGATGATGCAATCGCGCTAAGAGGGTTTGTTACGCTGAATTCTTTCATGACCGAGACAGACATAAGGAACGTTATGGCTGCATCTATCAAACTGAAATTTCCAAGCGTCAATGGACAAGACTTTGAGTTCTTGAAAGCAAACCGCCGAAAACTATGTAAATTTGTCATCTTTGGAGAATTCACCTTCAAAGAAGTGAAGCTTTTGGCGGGCCAAGGCTGCATTTACATGAAAATGAAAGATGGTTTTGAATGCCTTATCGAGCCAGACAAAGACCAAGATCACCTACTTGATCAAGATGATGATGATGAGTTATTACTTGTTTCTGCGTTTCCGGACCGAAAGTCAGAGGAGAAGTCAGGGGAAAAGTCAGAGGAGAAGTCTGAGAAGAAGTCAGAGGAAAAGTCAGAGGAAAAGTCAGAAGAGAAGTCAGAGAAAAATTCAGAGGAGACAGAGCTCGACCAAGCTGTCAATGAGTGCATTAGATCATGCAGAAATGTGAGCAATCCCATAGAAATTCTGAAGGCAATGCAGAAATATATCGTCAAGGGCCGTGACTACTTGATACAACAGCACCTAGACTTGCCCAAGTCGAACTCGTTTATCACAGGACTAGTTATGCAAAGTTTGTTACAGTAACGAGCGAAGCGAGCCAGTAAGTTGAGCGCGAAGCGCGAAACGAGCTACGAGCCGCAAGGCGAGTTCGACTTGTTTCACCTGCATGCAGGAAATCGAATTGGGAGATAAACTTTTGGCGCGAAAATTTATGGCGATCGTCTTTCAGGGAGTGGAGCGCATTATACACGACCTTTGACATATAGTCACGAATGTTCTCAAAACATTGATAACGAAGATAATACGCCAACAAAAACATATCAAAGAGTTGAAGTTTCTAACCAAACGTTGTAAAATACAAACGTTGTAAAATACACCTAAGAACAAACTTTAAAAGCGCTATAAGGAAAATACTTAGTCGGCGGACGCGGTGTCAACAGCTTCGCCGCATCTGAATCCTCTGAAGAATCTAGAACACCAAACAATTAGCTTTCTTTCTCCATCAGAACTGCAGAATATATACATGCAGAAACTGAGGACAATTTTGTATTCCAGTAACTTCTAAATACAAGAAATTCTTCGACAAAAACTACTACAAATTGTTTAGATTTAATAGCTCAGTTGTGATTTGAGCTCTCTGCACAACACCTAAAGGTATTTGACTTGGGTGAATGATTGACAAGCATGAAGGAGGAATGCTTCGTGATTGGAGGGATTTTGATACGTTATAAGCCACGCCTCCGGTTGAAAAACCAACCGGTAACTTTGGCGCGCTGCAAGTAGGAAAAGTCCCTTGTGCAGGGGGGCTAAAAGGGACTTTGTGAAAGTCTAAACAGCACCCGATGTGGACATAGGTTCAACTGGACAGGTTAGCTTTGTGGAAGTAAACAGGTATGATAAAATATTAGATAAATTATTAATTGTGGGGGAAACTTGATACTTATTGTTATTGATATTGTCGGATTTTGTTGTATTTATTTTTTTTGGCTTATGTAAGCTTATTTATGTATTTACAGTCAAATCTTGATGTCTTCTCGGGTCCTATTCTTTCATCAATATCAATGAGATATGATCTAGGAAAAAGTTAGTTAATGAAAAGTTATCTGTAGATGAATCCTTTCATATTTCATTTGTTTATTTACCACTGACATCATAGGCTACATATATGTCCTGTTCAAAGCATTTAAAATATCATACAGCAAACAACAGGGAAAACATTGAACAAAAATAGCCAAAGCTGGCGGCAGCGTGGAGGCCAGTCAATGTTACAGTGCGACTACTGAAACCGGGGCCACCCAAACAAATGTCAAAATAAATAGTTTATGGCTAAGGTGTTTCTTATTCAATCTTTATTTATCCCGTTCACAAATAATGAAAATTATTAGCATTTTAAGCAATAGAGTCAAACATTTGTAGAGATTTTATTGTTTATATTCTCAATCGTGATTGGATAATCATGTTTCGGTGGCCCCGGTTTCAGTAGTCACACTGTAACTGAAAACAAAAGTTTTGTTTTGTAACATAATCTTGAGTGGCTTTCTTTAGGTTTGACATATTGAAATCGGCCTTTGATGAACTGGAGGACATCCAAGATCTCCGCTTAACCCTCCAAGTGTGTTTCTATGGCGAACTTGCCAGTGACTATGGAGGTCCAAGAAGGGAGTTTTTTAGACTCACTCTACAAAAGATCAAGGAAGTATATTTTGATGAAGGCCTTAGAGAGCTCTTGGTGGAGGATTATGAGAAGGTTGGCATTATAATGGCACTTAGTATTCTTCAAAATGGGCCAATCCCAGTATTTTTACCAGAATATCTTCTCGAGGAACTATTCAAAGAAAAACATCCATGTCATGCATGTATTACATCCCTGCGCAAAGGTTTGCAAAAACTAGGGTTGTATGACATTGTAAAGGCTCTACCCTTATTTCTTCACCTCATGAGACCATCCCAAGCATCCATTTTGACTAGGAAAAGGCTTGTCACCCTGCTGAGGCCAACCTGTGCAGAGGAAGGTTCCAACTGCCGAAACTACCAGATGGCCACATATGATAAATTTTCCAAATATCTTAGAGAAGTGGCTTGTGGTCGTCGATTTAATGTCAGCCTTGGAGATATCCTCCAGTTTGTCACTGGTTCAAACGAAGAGCCATTATTAGGTTTTGCTATTGACCCTAGCATACAGTTCCATGAAGTTTTGGATGCTGTCACCAAATGGTTCTTTGTGCCAACTGCCAACTCATGTAGCCAGACCCTTTGCCTACCCACAGCATCCCTTCACTGCCGTCTACCCGAGGAAGAGCAACTATTTGAAGTGTATGACCATGCCTTTAAGAACACTTACTTTGGACTTGCATAATGTGCATACATGTATTCTTTGCCATTTCAATCCATGTTAATCAAAGTTTATATAACCTTAAAGTGTACATGTGTTTCACAAATTTATGAAAAAAAGTCTTAGGCATAATTAATTGGCGGCAGGTTTTTTTGCAATCATTGATAATTGTGTCTATTTGACTACCATTGTTGTGTTATTACTCTAAGAAGCCAAAGACATACTATCGAAATCACTAGTGGTAAAATCCTTGTTTAAAATTCTGTCTTGTTTTTGTACCATGTGATCGCTTCTGGCCAATCATTTTGCTCAAAATTGAAAATTGGTCATGTGGTACAAAAAAACACACCCCCAAGGCCACATTTTCAACTGACATTTAACCACTCTAGTGATTTTCATAGTAAGATGAAACATTAAGTATACAAAGTTTTATATGAAAGGTATACTGTTTCTGTAACACAATCTCCAACTTTGTTGAAGATTTTGTACATTTAAAAAACTTTAAGAATTTCTCACATTGAAACTATTGTTCTTTAAAAAAGAGAATTCTAAAATTATTGGTGGGTTGTACGGAGGGTGGCTTAAGATTTTATCCACTTGATAAGGATTTAGAGTGATTTTCATTTGACCGTAAAAGAAAATAGACCACTTAGTTTGTGGTAGTTGATAAAGAACAAAAGAAAACAATGTGTTTAGCGTTTACTACTAACTATTAGTTTGTCGATTCTTTCTCGGTCATATGAAAATCTGGTGGATAGTGCTATTCACCCTTTGTACAACTGGCCCCTGTTGTGTTCATGGTTGGTAAGTTAGCATTGCAGTGCAGCATTTATAAACAGCATCCTGACCTATGGTTAGCCATTTTCATCCACAATTTTGCAATTTAAGCATATAAGTTCAAATCTGAAAGTTATGTAGCAATGTAATCATTTGTAACACTAAAGAAATATATTCACATTTCAAAAATAGTCATAATGAGTCACTAGAGTACAACCACTAAAAGTGTGCAACATAAATACCACTAAATACTGCTAAATTATGCAAATTCTTTTGTTCTCTATTGCCTTAATCAACACTATTTAGTGGTAAATAGTACAAAGTATTGCACACTTTTATTGTTTGTACTCTATAATGACAAGTTAAGTGTTTTTTGGATATTGTGTTTGCCCTTAATTTGCTGTTTTTCTTTATAGATAGTATATAGCACTTATTAAAATCCTCTACTTTCACATAATATCATTTCTGTGTTGTTTTTGTATGCTTTATGTGCTTTGTTTTCCTGTTTTTTATTTTTGGGAGGGGGGGGGGGGGGGGGGGGACTATTTCAAATTTTCTTAAATACTATTACTTAAGGTGGCTCCTTATAGGCTGGTCACCTCTGATGTCATTGTTTACATTTTACTTTTTTCCAGCTAACAAACAAATCAACACTGAATATTGAAAGACCTCGGTAAAATTAGCTAGTATTGAAAATTTGAGCTAAATTCATGAAATAGATTTCGTGTAAAGTGAACTTAAAATCACTAAATTTTACAATCGATGTATGGGCTCATTAGTGCTTATGCCACAGCGATATCACATTGATATTTCAAAACTGATATATCTTGTTTGAAATTGCATGGAAAGAGCTGAAAATGTCATAGATTCTGTATATAAATAAGTTTTGAATTTGTTTTTTTTTATTTACTCGATTTTTTGGTAAAAACTTATACACTTTCCCTGGCAAAATGCGAAGGCTTGATTATTTTTTGGAGCAGAGATATAATTTTTTTTATGCATGACTTTTATATCTTTTATTAAATATTCATGCAAGGAAAAAAAATCATATCTCTGCTTCAGAAAACTTTATCTGCCCATTGTACAGCTGACTCCTGCTGTATAACATTTTTTTTTTTTAACTACTGAGGGTGTTCCATAAACCAAATATTGAGTTTTTCATTTGAGTTTTTCCAGTCAACTTGAATCTATTTCTTGTAATTTCCTTACTACCATATCCAAAGCTTCACAGAATATATCAACTGACATATGACTCTATTGCCTGTGCATGGTCACACTCAATGGGCTCGACAACAACATTGTTGTCTTCCCCCATACATGTCGGTACATCAGGATCATATCCATAGTACTCCAAGTCATCTGGTTGTTCATCTAGTAGACCTTGTGCCAAAGGATTATCACTGTGCAGCATCCCATTCAGCCACATTTGATAAGGTGACCAGTTCTTTTCTGTACAAACCCTGTGGTGGTTAAATCCCTCCATGAATTTGCTTAATGTCTTGTTAATTCTTGGTTGAAAGACCAGGTGTAAGGTAAACATGTGTACTGGATCATCCATTTTCAAAATGCCAGTGGATTCCATAGTATAAAAAATGTAATAATAATGATGACAGACACATCTGAATACATCTCTCCATAATCTTTCTATCCATTGATTATGAGTGGATGGCCCAGCAATAAAGCTCTCTGTTCCTTCACCCCTTGCATCAACCATTGCATCACAAATGAGGACATTTTCTACTCCGTCTTTCTCAACTGCACTAAGAAAAAGTTCGAGTACAGTCTCTGAAAGGTTGTTTGAGCTGCACTTCAAGAACATAATCCTTCGTGAAAATCCATCAATACAACCATGGATGACAAATTTCCATCTTATCAATGAATGATGGCCATCTATATGCCAAAGGGAATTAGGCCAGGGTACTTGGTATGTTCGTCGTGAAACTTGAGCACACCATCTGATTGCAGTATTTTTTGGGTCAACTCGTGTCATACTCTCCCTTATTCTCTTTCTCTGTACCCTGAGTCCAAGTGATCATGTACTCTTGACCTGAAGTCGCACCATGATTTGATATGTAGCTTTTTATCAGATCATCAAGTCTTTCATCAGCTACCTCACTAAAACCTCTCATATCCTTAAGTCCAAATTTTTCCACTCTTCTGAGTACGGTCCACCTGGAAACACCTAACAATTTGGCAATTTTACTCCAGCTAAATCCTAATGCTCTAAGCTCTTCGAGTGTTTCAGATGATATGTCGTATGCAGGTCTTCCAGGCGAAAAAGCTTTAGCTTCTTTGTTTGCATTCAAGCCGTGAGCAACAGTAGTCGGTGTGACAGAACCTAGAGACAGGTAGTTGTTCCAACACTGTAAAAGATCAACGAAGACTGTTATTATCGACTGTAACTCATTTTTATCATCTCCGTTTTGAGCAAAACTATCTAGCAACGTTGTTAGCAAAGAGATGGTCTTATCAATGGTGACAGAATGTACTTCTACAGCTTCCAAGTCGAAAGGTAACTGGCTTATGTGTTTTGTTTTATCGAGAACATGATTCAAAAATGAGGGAATTTCATTTGGATCAAAATCCACCATGTTGTCTTCCGAATTACCTTAGGCACCAGGCCTGTCTCTGGTACCCAGTCCTGGGTAAGACACAGGTATCCCACCGAAGCGGGTCTGAATGCGGGATTTACGGTGGCCCACAACTGTCACGACACAATACAAATTCACGACACAACGAACAGAATTCACGACACAACGAACAAAATTCACGACACAACAAACAGAACTAACGACACAACAAACAGAACTAACGACACAACGAACAGAACTCACGACACAACGAACAGAACTCCCGACATAACAAACAGAACTAACGACACAACGAACAGAACTCCCGACACAACGAACAGAACTCACGACACAACGAACAGAACTCCCGACACAACGAACAGAACGGCTCACGACACCACAGGGAGCCCAAGCTCATCACTTGTGATCTTTTACAGTGAATGTATGGAGTCGAGAGATATCCATTCGCTGTGCCTCAAATATACAATAATACAAACTTTTTATTACGTAGATAGTTGTGTACAACTGTTTTCTAGTCTGTGACCGAGTTTTAGCTCAATTAGAGCGATTTTGACGACTTTCTGGGGTATTTTCGTCAAAATCGCTCTAATTGAGCTAAAACTCGGTCACAGACTAGAAAACAATTATACACAACTATCTACGTAAAAAAAAGTTTGTATTATTGTATATTTGAGGCACAGCGAAAGGATATCTCTTGACTCCATACATTTACTGTAAAAGATCACAAGTGATGAGCTTGGGCTCCCTGTGGTGTCGTGAGCCGTGTACCGCCGCGAAAATGATCCCCGCCGCAATAATGATTCCCAAGTCGCCGCAATATTGATCCCCGCCGCAATAATGATTCCCAAGTCGCCGCAATATTGATTCCCGCCGCAATAATGACTCCCAAGTCGCCGCAAAAATGATCCCCAAGGAATTATGAACTTGGACAACTCGGGATCGATGGAGCATGGACTATTTCTATATTTTTCCATGCATTTATCCACATATATGTGAATCCCTTTTTGTGTTTTCGTTTAATTTTCGTTTCTCTTTTAATTTCTTTTTGTTTGCTTTTTTTTTATGTCATGAAGTGTTAAATATAACGCATTTTAGCTATCATTTCAAAAGTTATTTTATATATTGAAACTCATTATCTATATACTGCCTTTCATCTTCGTTATCTATGTAGTGCTGTATTTTATCTTTTTTGTACTATTTTTGAAGTCTCAATAATTTCTGTGTAGCTCATGTAATCAACTACAAAGTTGGAGTTTCAATTCAAATGATATCAGGGTTATCTGTTAAGGTCAAGCTAGTAAAAGAGTTAAACGAGATTAACTTCGCTTCAACAATATGTGAGATCAAATTCAAGTTTGACCGAGTTAGATTTTTAAAGCGGTCTCGTCATAGAAATATTAAATTAAAATTAATTATTTGTAGTAAAGCCAGTTTTTATCCAGCAATCCCCATTGTCGCACAGTAGTTAGAAGTGATGATATAATAGGAGATTTGTGGAATTTTATGACAACCTCAACAACTATGATTGTTCTATAAACATATCCTGGTCATCTTTGTCCAAAGTACTTTGCTCATTTAACTCCCAGTGATAATATCAACATGAGCGAACAGCAGAAGAATGGAAATGTAATATAGTTTAAAGAAGTCCATACTACAAGGCCTCCTACAACGATGTCCAGAAAGGAATCCACGAGGTAGAGAATGAAATTTGATATGTATGTTTTAAATGTGACATGCTCCATCGATCCCGAGTTGTCCAGGTTTATCATTTCCATGGGGATCATTTTTGCGGCGACTTGGGAGTCATTATTGCGGCGGGAATCAATATTGCGGCGACTTGGGAATCATTATTGTGGCGGGAATCAATATTGCGGCGACTTGGGAATCATTATTGCGGCGGGATCAATATTGCGGCGGGGATCACTTTCGCGGCGGTACAAGCCGTTCTGTTTGTTGTGTCGGGAGTTCTGTTCGTTGTGTCGTGAGTTCTGTTCGTTGTGTCGGGAGTTCTGTTCATTGTGTCGGGAGTTCTGTTCGTTGTGTCGGGAGTTCTGTTCGTTGTGTCGTGAGTTCTGTTTGTTGTGTCGTGAGTTCTGTTTGTTATGTCGGGAGTTCTGTTCGTTGTGTCGTGAATTCTGTTCGTTGTGTCGTGAATTTGTATTGTGTCGTGACAGTTGTGGGCCACCGTAGGGATTGAATTGTTCGAGTGCCAGACTGAATCATTTGAGTCGTTGAATAGTTGAATAAGTCCTTGAATAGTTGAATAAGTTGTTGAATGGTTGAATAAGTCGTTGAATAGTTGAATAAGTCGTTGAATGGTTGAATAAGTCGTTGAATGGTTGAATAAGTCGTTGAATGGTTGAATAAGTCGTTGAATGGTTGAATAAGTCGTTGAATGGTTGAATAGGTCGTTGAATTGCATGATTGAACAACACATTGAATAGTTGAATAAGCCATTGAATGGTTGAATCATTATGATATTGAATATTGCTACAATCGGCTTGCCATACTCAGTAGTATAATGGCTTAAGGCGCGGATACAGCAAAGCAGAAGATCTCGGTTCGAATCCTGGCGTTAGTACTCAAAGACTTTTTTCGCCAAAAATCGCTTTCTAGTAAATTAATTCTAAGTCTGATCTTTACTAGAATGAACATTATTTGTTATACACACTAAATAGAACATACTGCAATATTTTTTAATAATGCAGAGTGCGGACTGCATTATTTCTAATAATGCAGAGTGCGGACTGCAATATTTCTAATAATGCTGAGTGGGGACTGCAACATAAGTAGATGTCTTTGCTTTCAGATGCGGGTACCCTGCAATCGGTGATTTAGTGCAGAGAGAGAACAATGGGGTAGGGTGGTGAATATTAATTATTAATTATTTCACACATATTCTCATTTGCATTCTAAAAGTGGGTTATACCAATACGCTCTAATGTGTTTCAACATAGTTAGTAGTTTCAAGAACAAGAACAAGGAGGAGGAGGGGGGGAGGAGGAGGAGAAGAAGAAGAAGAAGAAGAAGAAGAAGAAGAAGAAGAAGAAGAAGAAGAAGAAGAAGAAGAAGAAGAAGAAACGGAAAAAGAAAGTACAAGTGAACTTGATACGTTCTTCTACAACCAGATTATTGGGGCTAAAAATCGAACTTCTTATTTTACATTGTACTTTTGGCCAGAATGGAGCGCTCCATCCCCGACTCAGTATATTTTGTAAGAATACCAAATGACGGACGTCTTTCATCCCTTCAAACTATATATTCCCTTCTTCATGCAAGTAAGTACACTTTACTAATGTTTTTTTGCGTTATAAGTTGCCTAGGTATTGGTTGTTTCTCTCGATCTTTTACAAATTTGCCGTTAAGAGAGTATGCCGTTGCAAACTTGATACTAACTCCAACAAAAATAATTTATCAATAATCCATCTACATATTGTTTTCTTGCTAAAAAAGACTTGTTGGGTAATTAAATTCTATAGATAACGAATATAATTTCTATAATAATATTAATTCAGAACACAACTTATTATCAGTTAATTTGCTGAATAAACAATTAAATAAAAACCCAAGACAAAATTGAACTTAAGTAAAAGAAGAAAAACATTTTCTTCTGTGAAAGAGTTATTTTATTGAGATAAGTGCAGTATAGTTAATCAATTAAATAAAAACCCAAGACAAAATTGAACTTAAGTAAAAGAAGAAAGACATTTTCTTCTGTGAAAGAGTTATTTTATTGAGATAAGTGCAGTATAGTTAAAAAGTGTGATCTAAAAAATTAAAAATGTTGGTAGGATTGATTCATTTCTACATTTTGGTGTCTTCATCGTCATTTTCGTATCCGATGTTGACATTGTTTTGATTATTGTCATTCTTCTCCTCTTTACCACTGACTTGCTGAACGGTGTCTGGCATATCCATGTTACTTGTTTCTGGTAGTAACGTGCAGACCACCCCGCCGATTACAGCAGCTATTGCCATCAGAGTGAACGGCAATATGGAATGTACTCGCTCCTGATAAGGAGAAAATACACCCGTTAAAAAGATGTCAAATGCTATTTGAGTCCCGAGGTTTGGTGAGGTTCCCTTTGTCCAAGTGGTAGGCCTAGGGTGATATGGATCGGTGCTCCCTTCACGTTTTCCTGTGTGTACATTTTAAGGCCCGTTCACTATTGCCCCTTGGGAAAAGGGAGTCCCCCGGGATTCGGATAAATATGGTCTTACCGAATAAACAATGTAGGGAGCCATGGCCGACCCAATACGTGCTGCAGACGTTGATGTACCCATAGCTGTATTCCTGGTACAAATATGAAACAAACAAATAGTCAAATATAAAACCAGCAAAAACATTGCTTCTAACTATAAAGCGAAGGGAGGAGAACGGTTCAGGGAGTAAGGAGAAAAGCGTTTCAAAAGATTTCAAAAATAGACTTGGAGATGGGAGAAATCGCTGGGAAACAATTTAGGTAGATGGTTAAAAAAACGCTATCAGAAAAAAAAAACGGAGAAAGGACATTTGAATTTGTGTTCCTCTTCCCTCATATGTGGTGCAAGAGGACAGCTTATCTATGAAGTACCTGATGACAGTTGGGAATAACTCTGAGGAGAAGACATACACGCCATCGAACACGATAGTAATGAATATCTTTCCTAGCACCAACGAAGCAATAATTTTTCCTGCGAGATAGCCTGTCATTGCAAAGAAAAATCAGTATGTGTTCTTGTACGTAGAAGTAAGTAGATGCATATTGCAGATGTTGTGGTGATTTTGTTTTTGCAAGGTACGTTGTTGTATGAGGTATATTGTGGTTGTGCTGTAGTTAGTGTTACTGTAGTTATTGTTGTAGTTGTTGTTAATCTCATTGTTGTTGTTATTATCATAACATGCTGTTGTGAACTTACCATCACTTTTATCGTCGTAAAAGCTCAACAAACCACCAATAATCAGCACAATTCCAGCCAACCACACGTTGATAACAATGGTTTTCCTGCGTCCTATTCTAAAGAATTGTTTACAAAATATAAATATCTGTTATGACAACGGTCAATACACACGATAGTTAGTATGCCTTCGACCCTTCCTCCTTTCACTCCATTCATTTGTTCATTCCTCCCTTTTTTCTTTGTTACTTTCACTTCCTTGATCATTCTTTTCTTCCTACCCTTGCTCTTTCTTCCTTTCTTCATTTATCCCTCAATTCCTTCATCGTTCTTTCTTCCCCTTCACATATGTCCCTAGCTACATTTCTTCATGTATCTACTATACCTATCCATGCTACCTTCTTCCACTTTATTGCTTTGTTTATTAATTCCATTCATCCACAAATTTAGATTTATCTAGTTTGTATTTCATTGTATGAAAAGCTTTGTTATGTTTTACCTGTCAAGTAGAAACATCCCAATGGCCATGGCAATACCTTCACAAGCAGCACCGATGGAAAAGTTTAAGTACATGTTTCCACCTACAGAAGGGGTACTGAGTGATATTCCATAGTACACCAAGCCAGAGACGAACCTGTGCAGTAATTGAACAACCGTAGTTCCAGGATTAATACATAGACTCACATGACCCAGTCATCGGTAAGGTTAGTCTTGGTAACACACATTATGAATATACAAATTAGGTACTACCTAATTCATGCCCAATCTAAACTGCAAATATTTTAAAATGTATATGCAAAAGACAGCTACGAAA
>OX459098.1:13413706-13671206 GCA_949775045.1 Metridium senile
TTGTAGTTTTTGTCTCCTAATATAAATGTGCCATTAAGATTACAAGCAGTTGAGTTAGCTGTACATCTCCATGGAGGCTCAGCTGTACTGAATGTCATCACCATCAAGATAAAGGTCGTAAGAATTTGGGTGTAGCCGATCTGGAAAAGCAACCTGAGTTGAAACAAACCGAAGCCGCCCACTTTTTCAAGAGCTTTATCTGTTGTCATAGTGCGATCTATAAATTGGAATAAACAAATATATTGTTAGACGACAGAATTTAAGATAATTCTCTATTTCTTAGTTTAAATATGTTTTTCAATGACCTTGTAATTTTGTCATGTTTACAAGAAATCTAGACTTTTTTGTTATTTTAGTAACATGTAGTTTCGTGTGTGTTGCACCCTCTTCAAGTAAGACCACCATAAGTTTTGACTGGACATGATGAAAACAGGTTATTAGACTTAGTCGAAAACCTAAGTGCTACTTGGAAGCTCATTGGTATATATGATTATAAATAGAAAACAAAATAAATCTCAACACCAAATTACAAAGCTAATTTATCAGAACAAATCATACACTGATAAATTTAGCATTGCGCAAAACCTTAATCATCATTTTATTAATGTTGGCTGTCAGCTTGCAGACAAGCTCCCAACAGTCGATGAGCATCCCACAGGTTACATCAATTGATCTTTTCAGAAAATGTTTATGTTTCGAGGCATAACACCACATGAAATTCTTGACCAAATACCTCAGGTAAAACTAAAAAAACAGACGATAGGAATTCCCAAACTTTGCATTAAACTTGCAGGTGAATACTTGTTCGAGCCTCTATCTCACATATTTAATCAATCAATTTTACAAGGTACTGTACCAGATATATTAAAGATATCCAAAGTGTCACTAATTGAAAAAGGTGGAAATCCAACTCATCCATCTAATTATAGACCCATTTCTATTTTATCAACCTTTGCTCAAATATTTGAAAACATTATCTATAATCAATTGATAAATTATCTGGAAAAACACAAGATCTTATTTGAATGTCATGCATGCAATTTTGGTTTTCGTAGGGGACATTCAATTAACAGCACAAACTATTGCAGACATAACAGATAATTTGAAAAAAGCTATAGATAACAATTATTATACCTGTGGTGTTTTTCTAGACTTTGCAAAGGTTTTTGATACGGTCAATCACAAAATAATACTCCTTGAAGAACTCGAAGCTTATGGAATAAGGGGTTAGCCCTTAATGTGGTTTTACAGTTATTTAACTAACCGCAAACAATATGTTTGTTTAGGAGAAGTTTTATCAGAGCTAGAGACCCTAGAATGTGGTGTCCCTCAAGGAAGTACACTAGGCCCCTTGCTAATTTTAATTTACATCAATGATCTTCGAAACTCTTCAAACAAACTAAAATTCAAAATTTTCGCGGATGATACTAACATCTTTTTATCAGATAAAAACATAAATACTCTCGAGCAAACTGTCAATGTAGAGCTTGAAAAGGTTAAAAATTGGTGTGATATTAACAAACTATCTATAAACTTATCAAAAACTAACTACATGATCATAAAATCCGCCAAAGAAGAGACTCTACAATAAATTTCAAAATAAAAAACAAATATGGAACCGATCATCCCCTAGAAAGAAAAACGCATATCATATATATCTTGGTGTTTTATTAGACGCAAAACTATCTTGGAAACATCATATCGCATATGTCTCCACATCTATATCACGTAGAACTGGTATAATTTGCAAATTGGGACACTACTTGTCAAGTAAACAGCTAAAACAGATTTATTATAATCTAATATACCCATACATGTCTTATGCTATTATGGCATGGGGTAGTACATATAAATCTCACATTAATAAAATTCAGGTAAAACAAAACCATATTACACGACTTATCTTCTTTGCCACACCTTATGGAAAAGATACGGAAAGCGCTAAGCCACTATTGAACTTGCTTAATATATTAACAGTCGAAAATGTATATCGTTCTAAAGTGTTTGAATTTATACATTACTGGTATAACGCTAAACTGCCTACTGTTTTTGATTCAATGCTTACATATGCAAATCAGGTGCATTCATACAACACCAGATATGCAATCAATCAAAATATATATTAAGCAAAAGTGAGAACAAATATAGGCAAGCAAACTACATCATTTGCTGCTGTTAAGATCTTTGGAAAATTCTCCCATTACATCTCAAAATTTAAAATTCAAATACATTCTCCTTAAAAAAAAAATTAAAAGAGCACCTTCTCCTCAATCAGAGGCTACAGGAGCCCATTACCCGGAGGCTATAACTTTCACATTTACTTAAATGACAGTAATAGCTGTAAGTAGATAAGTAAGTTATATATAGGCAGGCAGGCAGACAGGCATTTACAAACTCGTCATAGGTACCTGGCGACCCCTATTTTTTAGATATTCAATAATGTAAACCACTGTTGAACATCAATTACGAAGTATGACAAAAATGACATTTCTGGGTCAACTCAAAGACCGCGACTAACATACATGCCACAGCCTGGTATAAACTGAAGAATGTAATTCGATATTTTCGAATATTTCCCCAATAAAGTTATAGTTATTTTAACAATATGTATAACTTTCTTGACATAATTTATTATTCACTGAGAGCTAATTAAGATGAGACATGGCGCCATTTTCATTCCTCTTCCAGTTAAAAGTATAGCTGTCACCAAGACCTTAATTTGCCACATTTTAAGATCATACACGGAATCGAAACATGGCGGCCAATTTGAACAACAATTCTTCTTGACTGCCCAGCCTCGCATACATGTGAAAACTCTATTGTTTTCCAACGTGAACACGAGGCTAGACAGTCAAGAACAATAAGAGTACGCCATATTTCGATTCGGTCTATGTGACATGAAAACTGAGAATTTCGACCGCCTCATTTTAGTGCATATTTTGAACGTACAAAATTTGAGAATGATGGCATCTCCCCTTGATTTCTATTTTATATTAATTGAGGCCCACTTTGCAGCCACTTGGCTTACAAGCAGGAGGAATTAGCAGCTTTGAATCATGGTGAACTAAAGGACGGACAAATAGTCTGAATAGTCAGCAAATTTGATCGTCTAATGTGAATGCAGCAAAAATAGACGAACTTTTCGTCACTCCACTGAGACAAATCAGACTACGTCTGTCCTCTAGTGTGTTTTTGGTTATTGCTCGTTTATGTACACCTATATGATTAAAAATATCACTTTGTCGAAATTAAAGCTACAGTCAAGCTATAGTACATGATATAAATAGAGAACAAAATATACCCACGTGTAATATCTAAAGTCTTCGAAGATCCAAAGATGCCGGATTGATATTGATTGGATCGACGATGTGATTTATCACTCATACAGGGGTTAAGGGGTACCACGCAACAGTTTTTGATATACATCATTAATGTATAAATAAATAAAAAACAAAATTATTATACTCACAAGTATAGAAAGTATTACCCAAAAGTTAATGTCTTCGAAGTTCCAAAGAGCGATCATCTGTTATGGATTAATATTATACGATGCGCTAGATCATTCATACAGGGGGGAAAGGGTACCACTTAGCAGTTTTTGATATATATCATGAGACATAACAAAATATAGAGAACCAAATACAAATTGAAAATATGTAATATCTAAAGGTAAAGTCTTCCAAGGTCCAAAGAAACCGGCTGTTATTTTATGGATTAATATTAATTGGATTGATGATGCACTATATCACTCTTGCAGGGGTTAAGGGGTACCACATAACAGTTTTTGAGATATCATTACGATATAAAAAAAGAGAACAAAATAGACCCACATGTATTACCTAAAGGTACAATCTTCCAAGGTCCAAAGATCGATTCTGTTATGAATTAATAGTAATTGGATCACAATGCGATAGAACATTCATAGAGGAGAAACACCAAATATATAAATATAAAAAATATTTGAGATACTACGTGCGCTCTGATTGGCTAGCTACCCTGTTTATATCAGAGGACAGACACACGCTCAATGAAAAAACTTCAAACATATTTTTATAAAAGCAATATAAAACGTCCGCTTGTGTCTATATACCTGATAGAAACACTTTGGAAGCTGTAGAACACTCAAGAAGTCAAAGAAACACTCGGATACGCTTCGTGTTCGTAGCTTTCTAGTTTGTTTTACAGCTAGCTTCAGCGTGTTTAGTTATGTCACAGTACAGGCCAGTATATAGATCGACACGCGCTCGTTTTTATATTCCCGAAATATACACCTAGCTAATTGCAATAACATTGTCATATAAAAAAAAATTACAACATAGGAATTAATTAAAAGACTAAAGCAGATTACTCAAGCTGAACTTCTTCTTTTGTATTTTAATTAATTCCTATTTTGTAATTTTCTTTTTTATATGACAATGTTATTGCAATTAGGTGTATATATTTAATATATAAACAAGTAGAGAACAAAATATACTCACATGCCTAAAGGTAACGTCTTCCCAATTCCAGACTGATCCTACTATGGATTAATATTAATTTGGACGATGCATTATATCACTCATACGGGGGCTAAGAGATCCTAAGAGGTTAGGCACGCAACACAGAAGGTATAGGGAGGGTGTGACTTTTCAACCCCCCCCCCTTTTTTGCAGTAAGGTCCCGTTTTAGCAAAGAAAAGCCGGCACATTACAATCTCTTTGCGCTCTTGTGTCTGCCGTTATCCGCCGAAGAGATATCAAAGTTCACCCCCCTTGTCAAATGTCTGGATCCGCCCATGAAGGTGGTCACACTGAACCTTGGTAGCTTGTCTAGTAAGTTCTGTTTACATAGCAAGTCATAGCATGTTCCAAGCATGAATTAATGAACTATAAATAACCACCAGCACGCTTGAAAATTGATGCTTTTTCAGAGAAAGAACAGAAGAGTTAATTAGGCGGAGTATCAGGACTGGTTATGGACAACTCTCTGCTCAAATTTTTTTTTTTCTTCTATATATAAGTTAGTTTGTGATATTATCTAACATATTCTTTAAAAAAAATGCCGTTTTTACTTTCCAATTTCGCTAAATTGCTGATAATAAAATTCGTGATCAACATTTGACCGGAACTATCATGTCAACAGCTAATTAGCTAGCTGTCATCGAAAGCTAATTGCCGTGCATGTTTACTCACAAAATGAAGATCTTCTACGCGAAAATCGAAAAACTTTTAAAAATCTCTGTTATATTCATGGTATAGGTTCTCGTATAGTCCATTACGATTCTTTATTGGCTTCTCGAAAGCAAAGATCGTCTTAATTCTTTGTTATCAAAACCGTTCCCGCTCGAACGACGAAAATCTCTCGCAGAAAGCGATCGAGGCTTGTATTATGCTCAGGAAACACAAAGGTCAGAGGATTCTACACAAAGTGCTGCACATTGTAGTAAAGTTCTTGCTTCGAGGTTTTATAAACACTTCGCCATCAAATTTAGAAGTTAGGGCCGAAGTTAGAACGTCAAATATTCAGTATTCACTCGGAAGTAAGCGGTAAAAGTAGCATTGTTATCTGTGCGTTGTTACAAAGGTATTAACATTAAAATACGATCATAATTACCCGGCCCCAATTCCTTCATTTGTTGAATAACAATTTCTCTAGTTCGCCGTAGCGGCTCTGGTTGTGTGTTTGCATCGGCCACAGCTTCGGCATGCACACGCGAACGGTTTCCTCTAGGCATAGTTTGTTTCTCTAGTTGAATTTGTAAAATCGTATGTTAGGATTTCAGTTAGTGTCAACTAATATTATAGGCAAAATGCATCATAAAGTCATCATCGACATCGACTAGAAACATGGGTTTCAATACACCAGAGAACGAGTGACTGGAATAGAATAGCCTACGCCGTATATGATACAGACCAGGCAAGATGACAACTCATTGACAGATGAAGTATCTGTGTAAACACTCAGCGGCTCCCTGGCATGGCCCGAAACTTGTAAACGCGTTTTTCTCGGTAATTTTTAGCCTCAAATCATCATTTTTAAACGACTATCATTCGCTCAAATTTTAACAGATTGCAACTTAACTTCGCAATTTTGTAGAACGATGTTTCAAGCGTGGGACGGTGTCTGCGATTTCCTATTTTTTATTTTGTTAAAAAGATATCACTTCATTAGTAAGAAAATACATAAAATATCGATTGTCGATGTTTGAGATCTCGTAGCAACTGATCTAAGATAGATATGAAAAATCCCAGGCACCGTTTTGAAGATTAACTTCTCTTACGTGCAAAGACGTGTTTGTTATTGACGTGACGGAACCACGACGTACTTTGCGATCAAACAGCGACGGTGGCCCTTCAAAAATACTCAGTCGAGCCACCTTAACGGAACCAATGAATATATATCCAAAAACTTGGCGTGACGTCACAAGTTTACTACGCGCGCTAGCACAACCGGTTAACGCGATACACTGGAAAGGTTGCGAGTTCGAACCCAACTGGCATCACTACTTTTTTTTTCCTTTTTCTTTTTTCTCTCTTTTTTTCTCTTTTTTTTTTCTTTGATAGTTTTTGATACTTATTTATTGGTTTCCGATAGAGAAACGTTTTTAAACAACCCGGGTCTACCATTTCTTCTATTTCAAGAAAAAGATTATTATGTTTCAGTTTCATCTTCATCTTCACTTGAATCATCTTTAGTGTTTATTTTGTCAAAAACAATCTTGTTGTTGTTGTCATCATTTGTTTGTGACTGTGAAGTTTTGATACCATTATCAATACTTTTATTTTCAGGCATTTCTACAATAGATTTGTTCCTCGGAGCGACATTGAATTTCTTTGTCCGTGACAACTCAACCAAAATATCGATAATAGACGAGTTAAACTAGAAACTTTCCGTTACTCCGACGAAGGGCTAAAAGCTCGAAACGTCAGTAAAGTAAAGTCAACATTTTTTTACGGTGTTACAAATTTCATTATGTTACCTATCATTTATACCAAATACCGACGCAGCCTATACTAGTCCATTTAATCTAATTTTAAAGTAGGTCTATAATTTTTTTTCTATTTTTCTATTTTTTTAATTTCTACTCTAAATTCAAAAAACACACGAATAGCATTACAGCATTTCACTGCAGAAACGTATAGTATTGTCATTTCTAACACTGACTTACATGAGCCTCCGGCTCGGATGTAAGGGCGACCTTATCCCACGTTATGACTTTAATAAATTAAATTGATTGATTGATTGAGAACCTAAGCTCAGCTTGAACATGGTCAGGGTAGCCTGCCTGGCGGCTCTATATGGGAAGGAGGAAGGAAGAGGAAAAGGAAGGAAGAGGTAAAGGGAGGAAGAGATCAAGGAATTGTGGGAGAGAGTCCCCCTATTCCTCCCTCCCCCTCCCCTTATAGCCAGGCTACTCTTGAGACATGCTATATAAACAGGATTATTTTGTAAACCAATCCGATTAAAGCTGTCATGTCAAATCTGAGAGAAATACCAGGTAAGGGACGGCCCGTTAGATATTTTAGGGGTGGTACCTACCCTCGCGTAGATGCCCTAATTCATAGATCCACAATTTGCTTGAGTGAACATGAAACAATTGAGCGGTATTCCAACTGGAATATACAATGTCCGACAACCATCGTAGATTTCAGAAAGATTTACCGCATTTACTGGTTTTTCCTAACGTACTCTTAGAATACATAAATTCCACAGACTTATAAAGTTTCAGAAATCTATGCATATTCGTGCTAAACCGTATTTGGCTTGTCGGACGTAGCAACAGTAACTAAGATAGAACACAATGGATAGTGGATCTATGAACAGCAGGGGTGCTGGGGAAAGGGCGGGAGATGACTGAGATGGAGAGGACAAACGCCCCTTTATTTTTTCTGCTACTGTCGATTAATTAAATGATTATTGTCTGTGTAGCCAAGCTTTCAAGGGGATGGAGGGGAGGGGAGGGAGGGGAGGGTAAGGGAGGAACAATTGTCTCTCCCTTGATAAGACATACAACTTGTGTTATTTCTTACCAAGGGAGAGACAATTGTTCTATACTCGCTCAATACTGCTCCAAATGACTTGAAACTTCACAGAGAGTCAAAGTAAAACATACGAAACAAGCATGAACGTTTATTTTTTATTTTTTATATAAATTTTGTATATTTTTAAAACCGCAATAAATTTTCCCATCAGAATGCTTATATGAAACCACAGGGCTATCTGTGCAAAAGAATAAAGCTCTGCACGGACACTTTAATCCAATTGCTCTAAAAATAGATTTTAATTAGTTGCATCGAGAATTCATGAGACATAGCAGAGGTCTATCACAGAAGTTAATTGTCAAAAGAAATTGACTGATTGCGGATTGATTGATAGGTTGATTGATTGATTAATTGATTGATTGATTGTTAGAACGTAGAATAAATTTAATACACCCAAGTAGATTACTCTAATGCTTGGTGATTGATTATATTATTTGGGCGCTCGTCTTTTTTACATTTGATCCCTAGCTTATTCACTGTCCTCCCTTTCCAAATTCGATCCTTTTCCCGGGATCGTTTCCGCGGCATTTGGGGATTGTTTCCGCGGCGGGGATCATTTCCGTGGCGATTAATATGGGTAATTTCCGTTTTGGGAATCATTTCTGCGGTGGGGACCATTTCTGCGGCTGTACGGCTATATTTGCTTTAAAATCTTTCTTGCTTGGAAAATGTAGAATTATTTCATTCGATGTGCAAAAGATTTTTAGCACCAAAACAGACAAAACATCCAAACGCGAAAAATAAATTATCACAACTGATTTGGGCTTCCTGTGTCATGAGACTGGCAATGCATGCCGGTACGTCAGCTTATTGCTCACATTCAATATGGCGGCTGTGTCATTGGTCAAAACAGTGAATCAAACCTTTGTTTTGGTAAGTTTAAGTTGGTTTTATTATTTAACTGTTATCATACGTACATTATTTATATTTAAACTTTCTGCAAGGCTTGTACTAGTGCAGAATTATTTGAAAGTAGTGAATTTTTCTTCAATTTTGTCGAGGTATTTCGACGCACGTGAGGAAATGCTCTTTTCGCGACAATCTCAATATTTTGCATCTACAGTAGCTCATTAATTTTTATTGAAATTAAGCCGAATTATGTCAACTACTGTTCTTTGTGTGCTACTAAAAAAATTGCCTAATGCTTTTTGAAAACAGATGGGATTTATTATGTTTTTTATATTTCATATTTTGCTCAATTTTCGATATGAACTTTAACCCTACGTGTAGCAGGCCGCATTTGATGGAATAGTGTCTTAAAGTGATGCTCATTATTTACTATACAGTATGATTTGAAGTTGCACATACAGTCGAATAAAGTCAGGTAAAAAAAACCCAACTATTTACAGCTGCAGAAAAAAACCAACCTGAATCCAATTTGTCGAATCAGATATTTTTGTATTTTAACAATGAGGAAAATAACTGTTCTCATTTTTATTAAAATAAATCTTTTGAGTAGAAGTTTACTATTAACTATGGCATAAATGCTTGTACTCTAACAGCATAAAATTAACCTTGTAATGCTACACAGATTCAAATATAATTTGTGGATGTAGTATTTTTTTAATATTTTAAAATTGGTTTCTTACTCGAATACCCTGTGAGCTTAGTCTCCTTTGACCTCCATGACTGAGAGAAGGAAGGACAACAGTTGGAATGGTGTAAACACTGTTTGCATAAACATACAAGATAAAAGTCTCGAATAGACCAAATCAGGTAACGTGTTGCTATGTTGACAAAGGATCTTATTCCCAAAAGATTTGAATTGGGTGGAAACAAACTTAGCAACATGTTAGCCGATTTGGTCTATTGAGAAAGTGTAGGGGATATTTTGTAGCCCATTGACAAATTCTCAATCAAAGTATTCTGTGTGGCTGAACACATAGTTAAGCCAGGTTCACACTGGCGACATAACAATAAACAGCATACACAGACTCAGTGAAGCATTTCTCGACTAGGTATAAGAAAAGACAAGTGCGGCTAATGAGCAAAGCCTAACTGAGTCTGCATATGTGTTGCTGACTCTTATTCTCATGTCGCTAGTGTGAACCAAGCTTTATGGAAACTGTTGTAACAGAAGTAAATAGCTTCTAAGAATGTTTTATAAATTCCCTTACTTTGATCACTTTCGTCACCATTATACTATGCTTGTGGACATAGATTTTGTTACTGATTCTTTTAAAATATTAGTCATTTGAATAGATCAGAGACTTGGACTTTACCATAATTTCTACGAAATTACAGGATTATGGCTGTTCTTCTTTCCTTTTCTCATCCTTGAAGACATAAAAGGGGACTCTACTTGCAGGGTATCAGTGGCAGATCCAGAAATTTGTCAGGGGTTGTCCCAATTGCAAATGAAGGGCTCTTAAGGTATTAGGGGGATGTCCTGTCCCTAAATGTCTTAAATAGAATAGGGGTAATTGCAGGGCTAGGGGGGTGTCCCATGCCACTAGGGAGACCTCCCTCGATCCGCCTTGGGTATAAATAAAAGTAAAAACGACTGCACTGTGTCTTTCAGTGCCCATAACTGCCTATGGCTGCTTAAAAGGCTACATCATCCAGATATATGCATAATTTGCTCATGTAAAGACAAGGTAAATGGGGAGTCATTCCACAAGGTGCAAGGCTTGAATTTTCATTACTGGTAGCTTTAAGATATGGACTAGCTTTGTGGACCTTCTGCCACTACATAGTCCTTTAGTAGACACTTGAATTGTTTTTGGAAAGTGTTACATGACTCACAACATTACTCAAGTTTGGAAAAATAATATATCAATTCAAGGCCAAAGTTTTTCTTGACAAAACTTTGAAGCAACTGCTATACAACATTCAAGCTTTTTTTACATCCTAAGTTTGGGATTCATAGTTAATTGACTGGAATAAAGATATTTCTTTTATACACACTGTGGAAGTTGGATTACCAGATTTGTGGTCTAAAATGGATGGTATACAAGAAAAGGACCAGAACTCAATAATAAAAAAACATGAGAATTGCAATGCAAGGCCAAGTTGTTGTTTCAACAAATCTCCTTTGAATTCCTCTTCCTTGGAAAACATAAACGGTGATATTGGTCACGACAATAACACGCTCAATCTTGATGGATATGCTACAGAGGTTGTAACTGCTGGAGATGTAATATTAATCAATCTTGAAATTGGTGAAAAGAAACTGGAAAATGTAGCTATTAACTCGCAATGTCTTCTGCAAGACCTTGCTGAGGAATTGGCAGAAAATGAGACAATTCAAGTTGTTTATTTTTTAAATGAGACAATCAAGAAAGGAGGGGGCAAATGTGATGTTATGGACTCTCAAGGTAAGTTGCAAGCATATTTATCTGTTAACAATGTCAAGTAATTTACAAACACCAAGAGTGTGAATTACTTTGTTCTAATTCTCTACTTTCACAATAACCATAATGCCTTCTGTTTTTGGGGGTAACTATTGTAATCAAATCAAGTCAATTGTAATTCAAATTAAACAAGTTTAAAATACAATATCTACCCCCAGAGGAGGTAAGCTGAAACGGGTCCATGCGGGTCCATCCAGGGTTTCTTGTTTTTGATGAGTTGAAGAATGCGTAGAAATCAAAGTCTATTCATTTCATCGATTAGTTCAGCAAATATAATTGGTAAAAGTTAGGGTAAAATACTCAAAAATTTAGAAAGGCGCGAAAAGCGTTGACTGGACTTTGCCTGGTCATTCTTTGGTCTTGTTGCTACAAAATGCGTGAAAAATATCAATATGGAAAGCAATATAAAGCCTGAAAAATTAGGTTGTCAGATTTGACTTCTTGTAAAAATATCTTTGCTTTGCTGTGATTGGTCAGCTTGGCCATGTGACACTTGATCACCCTCCTCTGATCTACCCCCTAAAACAGAAGGCATTATGGTTATGACATGAAAGTAGAGAATAGTATAAACATCTTCTGTGAAGAAAGAAAGAAGTAACTTTAAAATTTATACACCAAATCAAAATATGTTGACCAATTTGAATAACTATTGTTCTTGACTGGCTAGCCTCATACATGCATTCAAAGACTCCTTTGTGTTCCAACATGAGCATGAGGCTAACCAGACAAGAACAAAAGCAGGTTGCCATATTTCGATTTGGTGTATTTGCACTCACAATTTACAGTTTAAAAAAATATATATATTATTGACTCAAGCCTGGACCACAGCAGTTAGAGGCCAGCGCTCTCATCGCTAGGCTACCCATGCCACTCACCTAATGATGTGAGCCTTAACTACATTCTTTGTCAAAAGTAGTTGGCATTATTTTAGTATTTTATCTTATAGTGACTACTTCTGAATCATTTATTTTAAGTATAAAAAATGTACCCCTCTCCCCCCCCCCCACATCATTGTTGGTGTGAATAGTGTGTTGACAGATCAACCAAACAGTGACTCCCTCCTCAACATTGCCAGGGGGAGTAGTAGAATTTCAGTAGTGCTATTAAAAAATGATTTTATCACATCCGTGTGCCAACACTTTTGTTAAAGATTATAGCTGCCTCACTTGCCTACACTAAGTTATTTTGTATTATTTTGTATTATAGATATCGATGAAATACCAGGATTTATCTAGTGTCTAAAACTTTGTATCTTTCACATGTGAAAGATATCATATCTTTCACATGTGAAGATATCGTTTTCAGATGCAATTCGTTTTGCATAAATGTTTTTAATAACAAGTCAATGAAGTTTTATTTTTCTTGACATTTTATCGATATCTATATAATAAACAGAACGTTACATGGTCGCTTGGAGATACAAATTTTATCTTCTCGTGTTGAATATCTCTCACGAGTGAACCTCATGACTCTTCGCTCTTACTTGTGAGAGACTATTCAACACTCGAAGATAAAATGTGTATCTCCGTGCGCCCATGTAATATCCTTTGTATTATCTGCACAGTGCTAGTCAGGATTAGACCACAGTGGAAGTGGATACCAATAGAGGACCTAGTAGATGACTTAACACAAACAGTGGAAGAAGTATTTACAGTCATACCAGACTACTATCAAATAGTCTTTAGTCTGGCACCAAGACCACAAAGGTAACACTAATACAACAAGCTGTTTAATGACTGTGGCCACACTGAGAGATTTAATTTGAGATAAGCTGAATTTAACAAATGTGACCTATCTTCTGTTAATTTAACTATAGTTAGTTGCTATGCTTGTTGTTATGGTGAAACAATCAAACTTAACAGAAGTTAAACCGATGGTATAAGCTCTGTTGAGATTAGTTTTTGTTTGTTTGATGACACAAATTTGTTTGGTTGAACTGAACTAAAACATTACTTTAGTTAGAATTACATCACTAAACTAACTATTAACACAAGTTAAATCTCTCAGTGTGGCCACAGCTAATATTTATTTAAAGCAAAGGTTTAAAGAGTTTTCAATTCTCAATTCAATAAAAATGATGATATTATACGTCCAGTAATAATTAACGTTTCCATGCCCTTTTCACGTCACTAACTGCATAATGGTTTACTGGCATTTATAATGTCTGTGAACAAGTAGGTTGCCATCTCATGTAATTGTATCCCTCTTTGTTTATTACTTTGTTTTTGTTTGTTTGTTTTCTCTTTTCTAATATTTCTTAAAAAGTGTACCAAATGTACCAATCAAACAAATGTAGGTTGGATTTTGATTCATAATAGTAGTTGTTGGTCCTCAACCTTTTAATTTTTTAATTAACTTCTCCTAAGCTTTTGGCCTTCACAACCATCTTCAGAGGAATGAAAGATCAATACAATTCATAAAAAAAAAATTATTATAACACAATGCTACAGCAAAGAGCCCAAAAGTGTGACCACCGCTAATGTATTCACTTACTTTCGTCTATGCTATTATTCAATCAGCATTACAGGATTGTCTTATCTTATCTCTGATCTAAACGCTAATTGGAGGATGGCGCTACAAAAGTATGTGAATACATTATCAGTGGTCACAGTCTTGAGCATGTTGTAAAATCACTGCAGGCTTTCAAAAGTATGCAATTGGCAGGCCAAAGTTTATACATTATTTGTGTGACTTTTTCACCAGAGCTCAATCACCTCCACCTGAGCCACCAAGATGTAATTCAAATGAAGACAATTTTGTACACATGGTCACAGACTTACAGTCATTGTTTGACAAATACCCTACCGCTGATCTATTAGATGATAGTGATTCATCACAAGATATGGTGAGATTTTTGAATACTTTAATATATTGTATGCTGTAAATGTTTAGATTTTCAACATTTCTTTGTATAACTATAGTTTCATGAATGAACTAGAAGTAAAGTCAAGCCAACTTTATTTATGTCAGTATCTTTAACAGCCATTGAATGATAGACATGAGACTGTGCTCATTTTGCTCCCCTTTCTCAATCAGTGCCTCATTTTACTGATAACAGTTTCCCATTAAAATCTGTACTTTCCCATTTAAATCTGTACTTATGCAAATTGTGTTGATGTGTGCTAAACACACAGATCAACCAATCAGAGTATATTATTTCTGAAGTGAACTTCTCTGATTGGTTGATTTGTGTGTTTAGCACACATCAACAAAATTTGCATAAGTACAGATTTAAATGGGAAAGTACAATTTAAATGGGAACCTGTTTGATACATAAAGTTACTTAAAGCTACACGAAAAGAGAGAAGTCGAAACAAGGATGTGAGGTCACTGGGAATCAAACTTAGGACCTCTCGCACAGAATGCTGATATAGTAAAAACCCGGGTAGTTCGCCTCCATAGGTTCTTATATAAATTGTGGTTACTGCAAATTTAGGCTACTAGGTTCGTAATTAGGTTCTTAATTTTTGTTCAAAACAATAATGACTACATACATTTTATTGGTGTGGCCACCACTACCGGTATATTGAATCATAAATGCATTTTTTTTTTACTTACACAGTTAGAGAACATAATCCCTTAGATACATGTATGTGCCTCTAAATAACATCAACAATAATCTAAGTTATATGCTAATAGAATTAACTGTAACACAACATCATAACCATAAAAATAAGAACCTGTTTAGGGGCCACCAAACAAATGTCAAAATATATAGTTTTTGAGATCAAACAAAAAACTTGTAGAGGTTTCTCACAGGCTAAGATGTTTCTTATTCAATCTTTATCTATTCCGTTCACAAATAATGAAAATTATTAGCATTTTAAGCAAAAAAGTCAAGTCTTGATCGTGATTGGATAATCATGTTTTGGTGGCCCTGGTTTCAGTAGTCGCACTGTAATTGGGAAATTTTAGCCTAACAGGTTCTTAAATGGTAGGTTTTTTTACGCGGGCTTTTACTGTATCCTATATGAAATAGTACAAATTAAATAATATTTATATAAATATATGGTATACCATTTTGATTTCAGGCAACCACAGATCCCAGCTCTCAAAATTCTCAAGAGCTAAAACAACTATTAACCAAAGTAAACACTTTACTAAAAACTGAACTCTTTACTCCTGTACTACCAGAGAACAACCAACCCACCCATCAACATAAACAAACACAAAGTCCTGACGATAACCAGCCTAGCTCTACTCCACATCAGTGGAATACACCACTTGATTATTCAATGGTAAACGTATACTCTGATCACACTACCAGCCTACCAAACCAAACTATTGCTGTAACATGCACATCTCCTCCATCATCATCACAAACAATATCTTCCCAAGATGAATCATCATTGTGTTCCAAAAACACTGACAATCACTCTGAGGGAGTCTCACTAAGTCCCACTCATGAGAACCTCCAGGAGGAAACAATCCAGGACATTTCAATGGAAAGTAATGTCAGGGAAAACTCCTCTGCTTTATCTCGAGTTAGAGTACAATTTGATAAAGGCTATGAAACTCCACTACTGAGGCAGTGGTTTAATGAGAACCCTGTGCCAAGCAAAAATAGAATTGATCAGTATGTTAAGGAGTTGAATGAGAGACGGAAAGGAAAGGAGCATGTTACATATAGAGCTGTCTATATATGGTTTAAGAACACCAGGGCACGGTGTACTAAAAAGAAACCTGAATCTAGCTTATACAGCACTACACCATCAGTCTAAATCTGTGTTTTTGTTGGCCCCCTAATACAGTACCACTAATGTTTGGTTAGGTTTAGGGCAATTGTTTGGAAAAACTCTATTGTTTTTAAACCAATCCTGGTGCTGACTGTCCCAGCTAATGACGTTTTTAATGTTGACTTTTTGAAAAAGTTTTAAAACTGTAAATAATGTATATTGCAACTTTAAGTATACTTTATAGTTTGAATGTTGATGGATTATGATGTATAATGATTGTTGATGGATGACAAAGGATAATGATTGTTGATGGATGACAAAGGATGATGATTGTTGATGGATGACAAAGGATAATGATTGTTGATGACAAAGGATAATGATTGTTGATGGATGACAAAGGATAATGATTGTTGATGGATGACAAAGGATAATGATTGTTGATGGATGACAAAGGATAATGATTGTTGATGGATAAAGGATAATGATTGTTGATGGATGACAAAGGATAATGATTGTTGATGGATGACAGGATAATGATTGTTGATGGATGACAAAGGATGATGATTGTTGATGGATGACAAAGGATGATGATTGTTGATGGATGACAAAGGATAATGATTGTTGATGGATGACAAAGGATGATGATTGTTGATGGATGACAAAGGATGATGATTGTTGATGGATGACAAAGGAAGATGATTGTTGATGGATGATAAAGGATGATGATTGTTGATGGACGACAAAGGATGATGATTGTTGATGGATGACAAAGGATAATGATTGTTGATGGATGATAAAGGATGATGATTGTTGATGGATGATAAAGGATAATGATTGTTGATGGATGACAAAGGATGATGATTGTTGATGGATGACAAAGGATGATGATTGTTGATGGATGACAAAGGATAATGATTGTTGATGGATGACAAAGGATGATGATTGTTGATGGATGACAAAGGATGATGATTGTTGATGGATGACAAAGGATGATGATTGTTGATGGATGACAAAGGATGATGATTGTTGATGGATGACAAAGGATGATGATTGTTGATGGATGACAAAGGATAATGATTGTTGATGAATGACAAAGGATGATGATTGTCAATGGATGATGATGGACGCTGAATTAATATAGATGATGATACACCTATTCAGCTAACACGTTGATGTGTTTGTTTCCACCCTGTTCAAATCTTTGGGAATATGATTCTTTGTCTTTTGTATTTTGATATCACAAAAAAGTTTTTGTTCCCAGAGGTTTGGAATTGGGTGGAACCATACATAGTACAGTAACATGTTAGCCAGTTTTATCTATGTTGAATGATAATGATGGCAATTATGATGCTGATGACAATCATGTTGATGATGAATGATTGTGATAATTTTTTACTCTTTGTTGTTTGGTTATAGACAGTTGTGTTCAGTTTTTTTAATCCTGCTTTTGATGATGAATGATGACAATGATTAGAAAAAGTTATGAATGAATGAATGAATGTTATAATTTGATAATTGTCCTTTTCATAGTTCCTTCGGTGGCCACAAATGATAGTTCCAAGAAAAGGTTTGAGTTGCTGCACATGATAAATCATAGATATACAGAAACATAATTAACAGGTTCCCATTTAAATCTGTACTTTCCCATTTAAATCTGTACTTATGCAAATTGTGTTGATGTGTGCTAAACACACAGATCAACCAATCAGAGTATATTATTTCTGAAGTGAACTTCTCTGATTGGTTGATCTGTGTGTTTAGCACACATCAACAAAATTTGCATAAGTACAGATTTAATTGGGAACCTGTTAATTATATTTTGCATGGCAACTCGAACTTGGAAGTATTATTCTTGGGCACTGAATGTAACTGTGAAAAGGTCTATTATGATGATTATAAATGATAATGACAATGTGATGATGACAATAATGATGGTGATATTATGCAGAAGAGTTTTGTTATAATAATTCTGGTAATAATAGAGTGCAAACATATCCCTGAATCATTATACTAAATAGTGCAATGTTATGCTAATTCTATCATATACTATTGTTTATTTAGCCCTATTGTGTACTATTTTGTATTTCAAGGATATAATGTTTACACAATTATGATTGTGATATTTTAATGTTATTCAACTGCTATTTTACATGATACACTTATTTCATTTAACGCTGATCATCTGGAAATGGTTGATCTGAGATCAATAGGAATTTTCTGATGTTTGTTTACATAACACTTCAATGGTACTGAGCTACAGATACCATGCAGTATTTGAGAATGAACATTAGTTTTCAAATGTGATTATAATACTGCCATGATTATTATTGGTCTCAGATCAACCATTTCCTGAGGATCAACCTTAATTGATATACATGTATAAAATTTGACAACGTGTATAATAAAAGTATATTATCACTTATAATAATTTTCAGTGTGTGTATGTAAGATTTGTTTAATATCTGTACTTTTTAGAAATAGTTGTTATTTGGTTGGTTGGTTTGTCTATCAGTTGGTTGGTCTGTCTGTCAGAAACTGAGAAGGTTCAATTTGTTGCTTTGGTTAACTAAAGTTGGTCTGTCAGTTACTCTGTTGGTTGGTTGGTTTGTCTGTGGCTGCGTTTTCACTAGGACAGCTAGTGTAACTTGGAAACTCCGGAAATACAGTGAAAGCAGCCTTCGAAAAATAAAGCTAGCTTTAAATGTACAGTGTTTTCACTAGCAAAACTGTCTAAAAACGACGGAAAACACTGGAAATCGCGTACATTTTAAGCGATATAGCGAGGTAGTTTTATCTGGCTAAGTAAACAGCTTAGCCAGTTAGAGCCAATCACAGAATTCTTCTTAACAGGTATATGTCATGTTATTTGTTTAATCGCTATATTCATAAAACAGACCGTACTAAAACTTGCTTGAAATAAAGAAATATATGATCTTTAAAAGAGATTTATCTTTTCACCAACTTATGATAACTTAGTCTCACATTTAGAGATGTCCAAGTTTGAAACTTCTGGACTATCACTTTGTTGAAATGACTGTTGGTAATTTGAGCAATGTCTTACTGTTACACTCGGCTACTCCAGTGAAAACAGTTGTAAATTTGAACTAGCTTTGAGTTGGTCTGTAAACAAACACCTTCAGGAATTTAAAGCGTCAGTATAAAGTCATAGTGAAAACACAGCCTATTAGTATAGGGTGTGTTGTTTAATTAGTCTGTTAGGTTGATTGGTCTGTCTGTCAGTAAGAAGTTTTTATGGTTAGTTTGTCTGTCAGTAGGTTCTGTTGTTTAGTTGGTCTGTCTGTCATTAAGTAGGTTGTGTTGTTTAGTTGGTCTGTTAAGTAAATATTGGTTGGTTTGTCTGTCTGCCTATCAGTTAGTAGGTCGGTTGTGTAGTTGGTCTGTCTGTCAGTAGGTAGGTTATGTTGTTTGGTTGGTCTGTTAGGTCTGTGAATAGTTTGGTTAGAAATTCCTCAGTTGGGTTGTTTTGTTTACAAGAATCTAACAACCACTATTATTCACAGTACTTGATGTTTTCAGGTTTTTAGAACTTGACATGTAAATCTTCTATTTTAAGATGGGTTACATTTTTGTTTCATTTGTATCATAATCATTTTTGTCCAGAAATCAAATTTGCTGTTAAGTGTAAGAAATCTGGCAAGGCTTGCAAGAAAAAATGTCCCAGCGAAAAGCAGAGCTATACAAGTGAGTATCTGTTGATAATAGAGCAGAGAAGAAACTAAAGTGGTTTTCATTGACCAATGAAACAAAGTGTAATAGTTAAAACAATGGAATTAGAGTATATTAAAGAGTGATACACCTATTTCAATTAACGTTGTCCATCTGGAATGGTTCATCTGAGACTGATAGGAATTGTGGGAGCTCGTTAAACTGCAAATGCACTATTATAATCACACTTGAATATTAATGTTTACTTCTGAAATACTGTTATCTGTAATTCAGCACCATTCAAGTGTGATTAAAACAATGTATTTGAAATTTAATGAACTCCTACAATTCCTATCAGTCTCAGATCAACCATTCCAGATGGACAATGTTAATTGAAATAGGAATACACTAAATAGTGTTTCATGGGTTAATGAGAACCACTCTATTGAAATTTGTCAGTTATCATTACTAATATTACTACATTTTCAAAAAATAGTATTACAAATATTTGTTATTTAACACATGAATGATGGTTTATTGAGATAGCAATGGCAAATTGAACAGTTTGTACAAAAGTGAATGTACAATTATTATAATACAATAGATATAAAATTATGTGTAAATTTATGAGTATTCCTCAGGTTAGGCTAGAGTAGGTAGTACATTGTGTAGTTTGTTAAGCTTTTTGAAAACATATGTCTTTACTCTTAAAGAACATCTCTAGTACAATTGTTACCGTGCGACTACTGAAACCGGGGCCATCCAAACAAATGTCAAAATAAGTAGTTTTTGAGATCAAACAAAAAACTTGTTCTCACAGGCTAAGATGTTTCTTATTCAATCTTTATTTATCCCGTTCACAAATAATGAAAATTATTAGCATTTTAAGCAAAAAAGTCAAACATTTGTAGAGATTCTATTGTTCATAATCTCGATTGTGATTGGATAATCATGTTTTGGTGGCCCAGTTTCAGTAGTCGCACTGTAATATTGTTAATTTTTTTTTCACAGGAGACTACAACCAGGAAAACCTCAGCTAGGCAGGATTCGTTAACTTACAGTCAAATGCGAACAAACAAGTCTGCTACTAAAGGGATGACTGCTGATAGAACACACAAAGTAGCAAGTGAATCAGTGGATGATAGAAGTGAGTCAGTATCTTCTGGACCAAGAGAGATAGTTGTGGAAGCTACAATGAAGGTATTATATTTACATTATCACATGTTCCTCTTTATTAATGTGTGATTGTTTGATTTGAGCTAGCATTAAAGTGGTGCTTTTAAGCAGAAAATTATGCTGTGTTGTTAACGATGTCTTATGTGCCCCCTTACCCATGTGTAAGTTGGTTTGTAGAGCATTGCATCAGTTCTGCAAAGGTCATGGGTTCAAATCCCATTGAAGTCCCAAAATTTTTCAGGCTTCTATAATTGCAATAATTATTAATAATTATTAATTATTAATTATTACTTAATTGCTTAATATTCCGTGACGATCATACTCATACACAATTTAATAACCTCGGATCAGACCAACATTATACCAATAAGAGTTTTATCACTGGCAGAACACCATAAAATGCTAACTTTTAATTAAGAATTGCACTAGAATAGTTAATACATTGATATGATGATTGCTATTTATCTCTTTATGTAGAACCCAGCCTTTACACCTGATGACAGCCTCAACTTTAAACAGCGAGTGTCTTCCTTTGAGGCTCTAGGACTACGTCAGGACATCTTGAAGGCACTGGATGCCATGCATGCTATAAAACCAACTGTTATACAGGTAAAGTAAAAGAAATATCAAAATGAAAATTAATAATTCTATGATACTTTAAGACAAGTACTATTTAAAAACCTCAAACTTCTCAGGTTGTTATACTATAAATATGGGCAATAGAGTACAAATAATATGCCTGTGAAACAAGTAGTACTAACCAGTACTAAATAGTGCTAATTAAACAATAGAAAACAATAGAATTAGCATAAAATATCACCATTTAGTACTATTTATGTTTCACGCTTTTAATGTTTGTACTCTAATAATATTTAATTTTAAAAAGCTTGTAAAATATAGTTATAAAATATATCATACTTGATAAAACATGTGCTGTGAGATTTTTTACATTGCTTAAGAAACTGTAACCTAGGCTCATCCTTTCAAAAAACTTTTAATAATATTTTGTTACTATTAATGTTTAGATGGTTGCCATTCCTAAAATACTACAGAGGAATCATGTGTTAGCCGCTGCACAAACTGGTAAGTATTTGAAATATATTTTATGTCCATTGGTTTTATAAATGCAAGAGTACATGATGTGATCATTGTCAACATCATCAACCATAGTCATCATCATCATCATCATCATTTGTAATTGTCATTGTTCATCACCATCATTGATTACTAACCATAATGTTATCATTACCATGAACATCATCACAATAAACATCATCCCTTATTATCACCATCATTATCATTATCACCATCATTATCACCATCATCATTATTATCACCATCATCATTACCATAAACGTCATCATTACCATAAACGTCATCATTTATTGTCATCACCATTATCGTTAGTAATCACCATAAATATTATCATTTTATCATCACCATCATCATTAGTAATCATCATCACCATCATCAACAGTTATCATCGTAACCACCTTGAGGCTGTTGTAGCTTACACGCCTCTTACCAAATATCATAATCATTGTCACTATTTGTAATAGGTTGTTGTTGTTCTCTAGGTTCTGGTAAAACGTTAGCCTACCTTGCACCTCTGGTTCACCATTTACGACAAGAAGAAGAAACACATGGCATTGTAGCAAGATTAAACCGACCTCGAGCATGTATAGTAGTACCCGCCCGAGAACTGGCTGTCCAGGTTTTGGTAAGTCCAACTTATATAACTTAATATACACTGTACAATACACACTAGAAACAGTTAACACAGTTATAAATTTACAGTTTTCACATCTAAATGTTTATAAATGATGTTTCAACTCCATCTGTGGCATTCTTCATCAGTCATTTATAAACTCCCCCGTTTACACTAGCAATTTTGTCGCTCGACAAGAGCTGCGATTTCAATGGCGATTTTATCGCAGCTTTGTCGCCGCAATTTCAAATACGCTCGAATTAGGAGACAGAAAGTCTCAGCAAATTGCGCTAAATTTCTAGTATGTTCAAAGTAGCGTTGACAAATCTGCGCGGATAAAATCGCCATTCAAATCGCAGCTCTTGTTGCTGTGTGTTATAAACACCTTCACAAAAGTATTAAAAAGCCTAGAAAATTATAATGTTGTATTCTATTCTAAACCTCAAAACAAAAATTGTTTCAAAACTTGGCTTTTAACAAGTATAGTGGATACATAATTATTGCAATATGATTCCAACATAAAATTGTTTTTGTTTCCAGAAAGTTGCCAAGTCAATCAGTCATTTTGCCAAGTTTAGATCAATAGGGATCATTGGAGGACGTAAACAGGTTAGATCCATTGCATTCTTCCCCAGCTCAATTCACTGAAGTTCACCAATCCAGAGGACGATAATTGTTTTAGTATATATCAATACAATCATGATTATTGTAAGAAATATCACCACCCACTTCAAGGAAAAACTATTTATTGCATATTTCTAAAATGTGAAACACTGTAGGTGATTAACAAAAACTAGGCCGAAGTTCTCGAAGGAACCTCTCGAAGCAATCAGGTTGCGCGGTTTTCTATAATCACCTGCTTGTTTATATGATATTTATTATAATATTTTTGTAGAAATTCATCCGTGAAGACCTGAAGAATCCCGTTGATTTGGTTGTAGCAACACCAGGAACACTTCTTAAGTACAGACAGAAAGGTACGTAAACCCTATAAGAACATGGTAGCCATTAGATCACTTGTTCTTTTGGGTTTTTCTAAGCGTTTCTTTTTTTTTAGATTATTTGTTCTTTTTTTCTGAGCGTTTGTTCTATTTTTAGATTATTTGTTTTCCAGGTTGTAGATCAATTGTTCTTTTGGGTTTTTCTGAGTGTTTGTTCTTTTTTTAGATTATTTGTTCTTTTGGTTTTTCTGAGTGTTTATTCACTTTTTAGATTATTTGTACTCCAGTTTTTAGATCATTTGTTCTTTTTTCTTCAGATCGTTTGTTCTTTTCTGACTTGACCCATCTCGTTATTGACGAGGCAGACACCATGTTTGACAGCTCATTCAAGAAACTCTCCATGGAATTACTGCACACTATACATGTAAGTATTGGTGTTTAGGATGTTGATGATGACGTCTTTGATGTTCACGAGGAAGATGATGAACAATAATTATGATGATAATTCATGATGATTATGGAATTGATGATGATGATGATGATGATGGTGTTGATGATTATGATGATAAGAATGATACTGTAGATAATGATAATGATGATTATAGAATTGATGATGATGATCATAATGGTGTTTATGATAATGATGATAAGAATAATACTGTAGATAATGATAATGATGATTATAGAATTGATGATGATGATAATGGTGTTTATGATAATGATGATAAGAATAATACTGTAGATAATGATAATGATGATTATGGAATTGATGATGATGATGGTAATGGTTTTGATGATTATGATGATAAGAATAGTACTGTAGATAATGATAATGATGATTATGGAATTGATGATGATGATGATAATGGTTTCATTGGTGATTATGGTGTTGTCTATGATGATGATGATAGTTAACATTATGATGATATAGATGATGACTATGATGATGATTAAAGAGTTGTTAATGATGTCAACCATGACAGGGTACTGACAGGGCTATTATCTGTTAAGGTACGCGAGTCAAAGCCGCCTCCTCCACACCACCTTCCTATCGGTACACAAGTAACAATTGTAGGTGCAACATTGCCTGACGACTTTCTTGTTTCTACACTGGCAGAGATCGTCCCTGTAAGTCACTGGTTCATCCAATTTGACAATAGAGAGATTTCATGGCAGCCATGTATGTAGTCAAAACAATGGAGCTTTTCTCTCAAGGGAACTGCAATCCTTTGTCATTAAAAAACGTTCTTTTGTACTTGCTCACTAACATGGCTGCCATGAAATCCCTCTTGAGGTGATGTACACAAGCGCCATTTTCTTAGCCTGTGTAGCCAGGCGTTCAGCGGGGCCGAGGGGAAATGGGGAGAGGAGAGAGGAAAATAAACTTCCTCTCTCCTCTCCACATTTCCCCTCGGCTCCCGCTGAACGCCTGGCTACGCAGGCTACCATTTTCTAGAACAAAGCATGATGGGAAACTGAGCCTTTGCACTATTAAAACTTAATTTTAATATGTAAATTATTTTAACTGATAATCATTGTTGTAGAATCTAACCAAATGTACATCAGGACTACACAGGGTACTCCCCCACGTACGACATGTATTCATGAAGATGAATCACAAAGAAAAAGCAGGTAATAGATCCCTTTACCTCGTTTGCAAGCAGTCCCCTTCATGGTCCCTGCGCCATCTTGAAAGGTAGCCTGGCCTTTGCATCAAAGCGTGAATAATTGTCCCATAAGAAGTTAAAAGGTCTCTATCATTGCAAGCTCAACGTTCGATGCAAATGCCCGCATACCTTTGAAGACGGCGCAGGGAACTGTGAAGGGGACTATTGCCTATTACAAACCACGTGACATCCCCTTAAGAATGTTTTTACATGCAAAAGAATCAACTCCTAAAGGCCCGGGCAAACGGCTTCAACATCCGTTCGATTTTGTTGAATGGCAATTTTGAAACTGTTTGCCACTCCATTTCCACATTGTCATTGAAACCGTTTATCCCCCTACGTTCAACATCGTTCAATTACAATAACCATTCTACAGCGTACAACAAAATCGAACCAATGTTGAAGCAAATGTTGAAGCCGTTTGCCCGTGCCTTAAGGGTGACATCACTTACTTTGAAATGGTCTGTGAACCTTTGTATGTAAATTGCCCATTTCAGACCACGTGCCATTCCCTGGTGAATTTCATTTCATTTGTGGTGAACATTTCACATTTACATTTAAACGAATCAACTTCCATTAGTTGCATCACGTGGTCTGAAATAGGTAGTAAAACAAGGAAGGTAAACAGATCTATTGGTCAAAAAGCAACAAAGCTAGAAAAGTATCCTATTTACACCTATCCCTTTCACCTTCCATAAATAAGATTGGGGAAAATTGCAACCGCGTTCAGTCAAAAGGAGCAAAACAAATATAAATAAAAAAAGGGGATGAGAGGGAGGGAAAACTGCACACAGCTGCTAAAAGGATACGGAGAGCGTGAGAGGGAGACTAAAATTTAGCTACGTACGTCGTCGATGACTCAATTGTAACAGCAAACTTCATACGAAACTGGACATAAAGTGTCGATGGGAGCTAAAGGAAAAGTACTATTATTTAGCGTCGGTAGTTCCTTCAGCTACAAGCAGTAAGCGGTAAGCTGGTCTCCCAGGAAGCCGACGGTGCGCTCTTTTCCCCCCTCTCTCAATCAATGCTCCGTTTTACGGGTATTTAAAGCTACTCAAAGCTACACTGATTGCAAAGAAGTCGAAACAAGTGTGAGGCAACTAGGGATCGAACTCGTGACTTCTCGCTCCGAAAGCCGCGCACTAACCAACTTAGCTACACTTGTTCTTATTTATACTCGCGTTGAAAGGGACTGGTGCAAATAGTACGACTATGAGAATGACCTTATTTATCATCTGCTACTTACAGACCGTCTAATTGAGCTGTTGCATAAAGACGCCCGCAAAGGACAACGGACAATTGTTTTCTGCAACTCAGCGTCAGGATGTGATTGGCTGGGACACTATATGGGCTCACGTGACTTGTCGTTTATAAGGTTACATGGTAACATTCCACCCGAGGTATGTAGCGACTATGTAAATACATTTTTGAGATATTATAGCTATATCACCTTTTGAGTTCAAAGAACTGCTAATGCATACTAGATTGTTATAGTGAAGAGCGAAAATATTTTTAACGTATATTTACAACCATCACTCCCTGTCGGGCTCTTCTGTGAGGTTCGCTCACACTCACTACCACTACATTCAATATTTACAACACACAACTCTGCTCACATGTTGATTTTTGCGGAGGGAGAAAAACCGGATAACCGGATAATAACTACTGTGATTTGCAATCCCGAAAAACATTCGCATGTCGCGTGTGTAATCACAATTCATAGATCCGCAATTTGCTTGAGTGAACTTGAAACAATTGCGCAGTATTCCCACTGGAATATAGAATGTCCGACAAACATCGTAGATTTCAGAAAGATTTACCGCATTAACTGTTTTTCCTAACGTACTCTTTGAATACATAAATTCCAAGACAGACTTATAAAGTTTTCAGCAATCTATGTATATTGGTGCTGTATATTGAGAAAAACGTATTTGGCTTGTCGGACGTAGTGACAGTAACTAAGGTAGAACACAATGGATAGTGGTTCTATGAATTGCTTTCGGTCGTGCGTTTTTAAATAGGTGTGTGTGAGTTCATCATTTTTTCTTTGTTTATTTAGATTCGTTGTCAGCGGTTTGAAGACTTCCAGAAAAGAGTTGCTGATATCTTGATTTGTACTGACATCGCCTCCAGAGGCCTGGATACTAGTGACGTAAGATTACAGATGATGATGATAGCGAGAACAATAATAATTATTTTGCTAATAATTATTATGATAACAATGATGATACTGTTGATGATGATGATTATGATAACGATGATGGTACTATTGATGATAATGATTATGATAACGATGATGGTACTATTGATGATAATGATTATGATAACGATGATGGTACTATTGATGATAATGATTATGATAACGATGATGGTACTATTGATGATGATGATTATGATAACGATGATGGTACTATTGATAATGATTATGATAACGATGATGGTACTATTGATGATAATGATTATGATAACGATGATGGTACTATTGATGATAATGATTATGATAACGATGATGGTACTATTGATAATGATTATGATAACGATGATGGTACTATTGATGATAATGATTATGATAACGATGATGGTACTATTGATGATAATGATTATGATAACAATGATGGTACTATTGATGATGATGATTATGATAACGATGATGGTACTATTGATAATGATTATGATAACGATGATGGTACTATTGATGATAATGATTATGATAACGATGATGGTACTATTGATGATAATGATTATGATAACGATGATGGTACTATTGATGATAATGATTATGATAACGATGATGGTACTATTGATGATAATGATTATGATAACGATGATGGTACTATTGATGATAATGATTATGATAACGATGATGGTACTATTGATGATAATGATTATGATAACGATGATGGTACTATTGATGATGATGATTATGATAACGATGATGGTACTATTGATGATGATGATTATGATAACGATGATGGTACTATTGATAATGATTACGATAACGATGATGGTACTATTGATGATAATGATTATGATAACGATGATGGTACTATTGATGATTATGATAACGATGATGGTACTATTGATGATTATGATAACGATGATGGTACTATTGATGATAATGATTATGATAACGATGATGGTACTATTGATGATAATGATTATGATAACGATGATGGTACTATTGATGATGATGATTATGATAACGATGATGGTACTATTGATGATGATGATTATGATAACGATGATGGTACTATTGATGATGATGATTATGATAACGATGATGATACTATTGATGATGATGATTATGATAACGATGATGGTACTATTGATGATAATGATTATGATAACGATGATGATGCTATATTGATGATAATGATTCATGTAATGATAATAACTACAATATAACTGTCTTCTATTCAGGTAACCCACGTCATCAACTTTGACTTCCCCACCTCTGTTATCGATTACATCCATCGTGTTGGTCGTACAGGGCGTGTCAGCCACGTGGTACCGCAGGTCACGTGTCGTGCCACTAGCTTTGTAACCCATAATCGAGAGGCCCGTATGGCGAAAACTATAGAGGTTAGTCTTTTCTTAGCCTCCTCCGCGGACATCTCTTATACAGTAAACACCCGCATATAAGAACAAATGGATTAAGAACACCAGGATGAAATTTGGCCTATAAAGTACCATATAAATAAGAACAATATATAAGATATAAGTATAAAATTCAAAACGACTAGGTTTTTCTTTTTTCTCGACGTTTCGACGCCATCGGGCGTCATTTTCAAGAGTGAAAATTGTATTACAAATCAAAGCAAATAAGTACAATTTTGAATAAATTGTACTTATTTGCTTTGATTTGTAATGAAATTTTCACTCTTGAAAATGACGCCCGATGGCGTCGAAACGTCGAGAAAAAAGAAAAACCTAGTCGTTTTGAATTTTATACTAAAACTACTAAAAACAAACATCTTATATAAGATATATAAGAACAAAATCAGCCTGAACCGAAAATCATGTGTTCTTATATGCGGGTGTTAACTGTATCTCTTTTCATCGGGCTTCCTGTGTTCAGGAGAAAAAAAAGAGCGGGGAAGGAGGAGATTTTTCTCTTCTAATTCGTGCCCAGTTCTTCCCTGCCAAATATTTCAACATTGGAATCCCAATTGCGTCAACAAAGAAATCCCTAAAGAGTAGCCTGCGAAGGAGGTTAGTCTTTTCTTAGCCTCCTCCGCATGCATCTCTTATCATCGGGCTTCCTGTGGTGAGGAGAAGGAAAAAACGAGCGGGGGAGGGGAGATGTTTCTCTTCTCCTTACTCGTCCCCAGTTCTTCCCTACCAAATATTTCAACACAGGAATCCCGAAGGAGCAGCCTCCGGAGGTTGCTAGTCTTTTCTCACTCTTCAATTCTCTCTTGCTTTAGTTCAGGAAATATAAAATTTCCAAAAAATAAATAAATATTCTGACAGTAGCTACCTGTTCTCTTATCGGGGTGAGCCCCAAATCGAAAGATATTTAGGAAAAACTGTTTATCACATAAATGTTTGTCGTCGCTATGGAAACGCCAAGTAACATGAAAAGCGCATTCAAACCTTTTATCCAAGTCAAATATCTTCTCACAAAATATTGAGATTCATTGAAATAAAGGGAGATTTTATATAAGCAGTTTAATAATAAAGGGTCTGAGAAAAATAGACTACTGGGAGACGACACCTTAGTTGAAGACGTGATGACCATTTTAATAATAATAACCAGGTGATTTCGCGCGCACACTTCCGGTTAGTATAAACCAATCAGAAACATTTCTGTCGCATCTGCAACAATTCCAAGATGGCGTCGTTCGAGAGTTGTTTCCCGTGTTAACCCTCGATACATCCTTAAAATAACTTTAAAAAGTTCTATGTTACTTGGACAATAAAAGTTGACTGCTGCTCTATCAGGGATAAAAAACAAGAAAAACAAAACGCAAATGCCTAAATTTCACCGAAATTATTTTTGTGTCGAGGCGCCATTTTGAAACTATTCGTTTTGAAAAACAATGCTTTGCGCGCTCCGAAGCGAGATCACCTGGAATAGATTATAAATCTATTAATCATTAAATTTATAATTTAATCAAGTTAATTAATATTACGCATTTTCTTTCTCAGATTGCTGCCAAGAAAAATGCAAGCCTGGACGTTGGTGAGTCGAGGAGTCGAGTCGATACGGCTCGAAGGTGAACAGGGTAGAAATCAACTACGAATCTAAACGAAAATCACTGTTCGTTGAAAGAAACATGCATGATTCCAGGCCCTGGGTATACAACAATGTTTCTAAGGCTTAGTTCAAACGTCGCATCTCACATGTGCCAAATCTAATACAAATGAATTCACATAATAGGTTTTGCTTGTTTGCATTAGACTCGGCACATGTGAGATGCGACGTTTGAAGTAGGCCTCAGTATCAAAACTCTTAAGAAACAAGCAGCAGAGTTGATCAAAAGTTATCTTTATTCCTAATCTAAAATGTATTAATGAAAACAAATTCTAACTTTATTGAAGCAAACAAAGCAAGATAAAAACAACACAATGAAACCTAAACATGAGAAGAAGTACAAAAGTTAACAACTCCGGTCGTTTTTGCAAAATGCTCACTTTTCGATGTAAATCTCAAATACTAAAAAACTTTCAAAACAAACTAATTCAAATAAAAAAGTCGTGGATGAAACTATTCAAATCATTAGATTATATTTGTAATCCAGGGTCAAGTCAGGATGACTTAGAACGTTGGAAGTTTCTGCGGTAGTTTACCAGGTTTACAATCAGGAGGTGGGATGAAATGTTCCGGATCTACTCCAATCATCACATCATAGAAACTACAAAGAAATCAAGCAATAAGAAAATTGGAACTATGCCTCAATAATACTTGAGTGTCATGTTATCTAGCACCGCTGTACAATTTAACAAAAGGCGCATTTGCACAGGGATATTCTGGATTACATACATACATAAACTTTATTAAAGTGTCTAGTCGTTCTAGCGCCTAATGCACTAATTGGGCACACAATTAAAATATAAATTATAATACTCAATATGAAAGAAATTGGGAGTACATGTGTTTTCAATTGTTAAGTGATATCATTTTACCGTGCTTGGCTTGGAATTTGTGAATATTGTTTTACAAGAAATCGAATGCTCCTTTTGTCATATAGAACAGCGTTACTAGATAACGTGAAACTGGTGCATTATGGGACGCGGAGAGTGCGCTTGCGATGCATGGTCTTCCCCGTTTGTGTCGTGATCGCTGCGAGTGGTTAAACTTTCTAGTCTCTCACCGCTAATGTCCAGGTTCGAGTACTGACTCGGGCCATGGAATATGTATTATCAGCATGTGATTGGTGGATATATAACTAATTACTACTGGCTAGGGAGGCTGGGTAACGTCTATCCGTATAAGGGCGTAAAAAAGTTATTTTCGCAAGAAATGCATAGGTATTTTTTTATACTGAAAAAGTCCTCTCTATGTTTGCAATGTTCTCCAATTTTATGGATTATGCTGGTTTATGGGTTACGTACATTTGTTAGAGGAAAACGTCCTTGGTTAGTGTAATGGCTGACTTGGTGAGGCTGGAGAAAAGAGGGTTATATGCGCAGTTTTCGTTTGCAATGGTCTCCCATGTTATATATGATGTTTGGTTTGCAATGTTCTCCCATTTTATGGATGATTGGTTTGTGGGTGATGTACAGTTGTTAGAGGAAAACGTCCTTGGTTAGTGTAATGGCTGACTTGGTGAGGCTGGAGAAAAGAGGGTTATATGCGCAGTTTTCGTTTGCAATGGTCTCCCATGTTATATATGATGTTTGGTTTGCAATGTTCTCCCATTTTATGGATGATTGGTTTGTGGGTGATGTACATTTGTTAGAGGAAAACGTCCTTGGTTAGTGTAATGGCTGACTTGGTGGGGCTGGAGAAAAGAGGGTTATATGCGCAGTTTTCGTTTGCAATGGTCTCCCATGTTATATATGATGTTTGGTTTGCAATGTTCTCCCATTTTATGGATGATTGGTTTGTGGGTGATGTACATTTGTTAGAGGAAAACGTCCTTGGTTAGTGTAATGGCTGACTTGGTGAGGCTGGAGAAAAGAGGGTTAAATGCGCAGTTTTCGTTTGCAATCTTCTCCCATTTTATGGATGGTGTTTGGTTTGCAATGTTCTCCCATTTTATGGATGATGTTTGGTTTGTCGGGAAAGAGGTTCGTGGTGTGTGATGAGGCACGGTGGTCTGACAGCCGTTTTCATTCCAATATGAGTAGAGTAATGGGTGTGGTTTTACCTGGTGTGAATTGCACCAATTTTCTTGCTGTAGGCAATAGATTGGACAGGAATGCACCCTTCATTTGTCACAGTTGACACATAGTACACTGTCAATAAAGAACGCAGATCAGAAAATTACCATTCAGTATCATGGGACAACTCTTGTTATTTGGGACATTTACTTACGGCGCTAAAAGTGTTCCAAATAGGCATACATATTAATAAATTAGTATGTTAGATAACTCTGATTGGTTGGTTATTGCGTCACATGAAACATTTGTCTTCTAACTAATCTCGGTCACAAGTAAACCGAATGCAATGCATTATTGCCCATGTGTTCTTTAATCTTAACTATTGTTTTATTCAAATTACAAAACTACATTCATGTGCAAAATTGTTGGGACATTGTCACTTTTTTATGAGCGTTTTTGTTTGCGTTTCAAAAAATGTACAAAATCTATCAATTTGATTTGCAAACCCCCTTCCCCCCTAAGCAATGTTGATTGGTCTTTCAAATGAAAACCGTTTCACATTCCCACAATTCAACATTGACAAAATCTATCAATTTGATTTGCAAACCCCCTTCCCTTCTAAGCAATGTTGATTGGTCTTTCAAACGAAAACCGTTTCACATTCCCACAATTCCACATTGATACGGGGGAGAGGGGGAAACGGAAAAATGATGTTGAAATATTTTTCATGTAAAAGGTATTTTGCACATGATTGTAGCTATTGACTTTTCGTCAGGTCGAATAAATAATAATTCCTCCCCGTAATATTATAATATTGTTATCCTCTTGAATAATTGTTTATTACAGAAAATATATTATGTTTATGACAAACTCTATATCGCTAAATCAATATAACATGGTCACTCCTACTCATTAATTCACAAGTATCGGTACCTTTTTCCTCGCGCGCTTCGACTTCACCATAAAAGGTATTGACAAGAACCCCGAGACCGGGGTAACTACCCCCGATATACGCCTCTACGGCAAACTTGGCATCAGAGGGGACCTTGACCGGTTGGAAAGGCTCGTGGAATTCGGACACAACGCACTCTCCAGTCTTGTTGATACTCAGCTTGATGCGGTACATCAGTGCCTGGGGACAATATTAAAGTATTTTTAAAATGGAAACAGTCATAATGATTTAGTAAAGCAAAATATAAAAACAAACAGTCTAAATATTGAAAATTAATTTGTATCAATTTGGGTGGCCTAGCGGTGAGAGTGCTGGCCTTTCACCGCTGTGGTCCAGGTTCGAGTCCCTGCTCGGGCATGGATTATAGTGTGAGTTGAGTTTGTTTGATGTGTTCTTTTCTCCTATGCCAAGAGGGTTTTTCTCCAGGTTATCCGGTTTTCCTCTCTCCGCATAAATGAACATGTGAGCTGAATTGTGTGCAAAATAATTAAACGTAGAGGTAGTGAGTGTGTGTCTGAGTCTCCCCCATTAGTAGGGCACATGTGTCAGTACGGCACACGTGTCCAGTTTAGAAGCATTGAGACGTTAAAAAGTGATTTATATATTTTTATTTAATAATTACGTATAAAGAAGCTATGATTTTAATGCGCCGAACTTTCGGAAAAACCGTCCATTCTTAGGGCTATGATTCCTGCCAATTCCTATCTACATCAAAGACATATATCTAGTCATTATCTTGTATTGTTAGCCTGACTAGTTAACATGAGCGTAATTTAGTAGTTTTTGTCGTCGTGGAAGTATGCTCACACTAAATCCATGAAGCAAATAGTACTAATTAGTACTAAATTTATTTTGAATAATTAGTTAATTTTATTTGTTTTAATTTATTATATTGTTTAAAAATAATAGCAAAAAATTGATTTATGACGAATTTGTACTTTAGTCTATAGTTCTTTTTTAATGAATTACCCAAACAAAGTTACCTCTCTGTAGAGTATTATGAAATCATAGAAGTATCTTTTGCCAGCTACGTCTACATCCTCGATGATCCGAATTCTTTGATTCTCCTCGTCGTATGCCATCTTGCCAAACACTGTGAAGTTTTTGCTATGGTCGATCTGTGGAAACAGACTTTGTATTAGGTTACATTACAGTACCCATATTACATTACAATACATTACCCACATTACATTACGTTACATTATACATTACATTATACATTACCCACATTGCGTTACGTTACATTACATTACACGACATTACATTACCCACATTACATTACGTTACATTATACATTACATTATACATTACCCACATTGCGTTACGTTACATTACATTACACGACATTACATTACCCACATTACATTACATTTGCAATTTAATTATACGTATTACATTGCGTATTACTTTACAGTACATTACTTTATATTACATCGCATTACATTACACCACATTATTACATTACACCATATTAAACAATAGCATTACATTACCCACATTACGTTACATTTCATTACGTATTACATTACCCACATTACTTTACTTTACATTACATTAGATTGAATTACGTATTACATTACCTATATTACATTACATTACCCACATTGCGTTACATTACATTACGTTACATTGAATTACGTATTACATTACATTACGCTACAAAACATAACGTTACATTGAATTACATTACCCACATTACATTACATTACGTTACATTGAACTACGTATTACGTTACATTTCATTGCGTATTACATTACGTTACATCGCATTACATTTATACACCACATAACACCACATTGCATCATAACATGATTGCATTACATTACACCCCATTGCATTATATTACATTACATTACCCACATTCAGTTACAATGCTTTACATCACATTACATCACGCAACATTACATCACATCACATTACATCGCACCACATAATCGGCTCTTTCTAGGTATAAGCATGTTAATGAAATAGTTATAGCATCATCCTTCAAAACCACTTTCATAAATACCATAATTTGTACCGAAAAATGATTTTTCAAGTAAACAGATATTTTAATATTTTAGCACTGTCATATGAAAGAACTACCTAAAATAGGCATGTTTGGAAGGTTTTGATGCTCTAGCTCAAATACCAAGGAAGTTATGCTTAATGAAAAATGTAGAGATTTGTATGTAATTTTCTGCTGAGGCCTTTGATGCCTCGTTTTGGTGTTTCTCTGATTTTTCAAACTCTTATAGCTTCTTGCAAATTTAATCGTTTTTCACAAGTTATTGTTATGGTGAATGTCTATCATATGATAGCTTTCTTTTTCTTAAAACATCAATTTAAAAAATTATCAGATAATTAGTGGCGGCCATTTATGAAAGTCGTCTATGAGATCATGAAAACTTGTATTGGAATGATAGATATATGTATAACTGAAGGCCATGAATAATTAAAACGTAAATGGAATATTTGCCTGCAATAGACGCCCAGTCCATTCTTTGGGACTCTCTACAAAAAAATAAAACAAGTACTGTTATAGTTATAACTGTTTGGATATAGAGTGTAAATAATATATCCTTGGAACATTAAGAATACTATTTAGTGTAATTCTAGTTCATGTCAATTGTATTGTTTAGCTATCAATATTTTTAATTAAAATTAAAAGAAGTACTTATTAGTGAAGCCGATTAATAAACCCATGCACTGAAAAGACTACTCATGCATGGAGCCAAATTGAAAGAGGATGCCCTATACCTTTTGCGTGAATCGTGATCGGCCTATTTATTTTTACGAAACGTGATTGGAGCATTTTTTATCCGTGATTCAAACTTTATGCGTCCACGTGAATCGATCTTTTTCTTTATGCGTGATTCGTGATCGGAAACAATAATTAAACGTGCATGATTTGTGAATGCCTTGGTTTTGCGTGACCAGGTCATGACGTCCTTCCGCTTTATATTTTTGTCAATGATATCATACTGGATGTCACTTAAGTTATGGTAAAAATGTATTTCTGGTCTTTTGTGATGTTTTTCCATAACCTGATTGTTTTTTTGAAGATTGCATTTGCGTGAATATGAAAAACGATTTCGGTATTTTGCGTGATTCGTGAAATGGCGAAATGATTTTACGTGAAACGTGATTACGTCGATGTTTGCGTGAATGTGAAAAAGATTTCAATATTTTGCGTGATTCGTGAAATGACCAATTTATTTTACGTGAATGCATTTTGTATCCTGACATGAGAAAACAGTACGTTCTTTCGCTCGTGTTCCCCCCGCGAAACTACTGACTAGTCAGGGGAGCGAAAGAACGTCTGTCAGTCTCAGGCGAATTGAAAGTTATTATACTTATAAATGTTTAGTAAAAGGGGGTTATATTGCTCGGGGAAAAACAATAGAAAAGCTTTATGTATAGTTTAGTAAACAAGCAGGAGTGTTTTAACAGGATTTAAACCACGCGGCGAAGCCAAGTGCGAAGCAATCTGCAAGTTTATTAAACGACTTAAAAAACTCCAACCTATATTTTGTGTTTTTCTAAAAAAAATCAAGGATTTATGAAAGTTCATTAGAGAAAATTCAGGTTAAACTTATCAGGATTTAAAACACTCGTGATGGTCACGATTTCTTTTGTCAATTTCTTATGAATTATGAATGAGTTTTTTAAGTTGCGTTATAGCCCGTTCGTAATATGATCTCGGACGATCGCTATGGATCGCATAAATAGAGACAAAGGCTTGATAATATATCACCGTAGAAAGTAAAGACGATCGCTAACGATTTCCTATTCATTATATATTTACGAACCAGCCTTTCAGCTTATTGTTCCTTATTGAGAAAAAGCGCCCCTTCTCTCGCTGCCTGTACTGTGCAAACAGGAGACTAATAGTAGGGAAACCATATTGAATACTTCTGCTGAAATTAATGCAAGGGTTTTGGTTTCTGTATTGTCTATCTTTTACCCAGCACTGAATCATGTTTCATGAGTTAACAGCATGAAACAATAGTCTGAATAATTTTAAATTACTTTTGCTGAAATCATGGTCTCTGTTATGCCTGTTATAAAGAACAATTTAAATAAATAGAATCACTTACCACATGGCTTTGGTGTTTGTGCCATAGCCACTGCCAAAAAGGCAAGAAAAGAAGCCAGTACGTACATGTTTGCAGGCCAAGTATAACTCCCAATTACTGCGCAATGCTCTTCTGCAACTAGATATATCGTACCATACACGTCTAAACTCGTGACGACTTCATGACCTGTATCCGATAGTTGCTGTCAATCAAATGTTCATTTTAAAAGCTTAAAAGAGGGTCCTGAAGGGGTTAAGAGCTGGGATTGGCCTTATTTTTGACTGGGAAAATGGGATTGGATGCACTGGGACTGGGATTTACATATAAAAGAACAATAGAATATGGGATTGAAGACTTGAGAGCCCTGGTGGGATTATATGTGATTTTTTACTGGGATCTGGTCGAAATATAAACTGGGAAATGGGATTCGGCTATGAAAACGTTGTTTCGGCACTGATTACTACAATTATTATCGCATTGTTTCAATGGAACCAACCGGAGTTCCAGTAATATGAAACATACCTTTTTATAGCTTTATTAATAAAGAAAAGCTTGTGAATATTTATTTGATTACCATTTTAACAATCTTTATAAAGCGTCTTTGAGCTTCCGGAAATGGCACTCTATAATTAAATTGAAATTATTATTATTTAGATTATTATTACATCGAGCATTGATGTCTTAAAATGCGAAGCTTTTGCGCCACGGTCGCCAAATTGGCTTCCAGTAGCACTATCAAATATAGAGCTAGCGCAAGTGCGAGTTTGAAGGCCATTTGAGTGCAGTAAAATTACTCCCGCGTGCCGTAAAATTACTGGCAACTTGTATAAGCATGAGCAAAATCAAAATCAAGTCATTAAAACAAAAAACAAAAAAACTTGGTCATGCAATAAAAAACGAGAAAGTGGACAAAAGCAAATTGAAAATAAGAAATAAGATAAATTAATAAATCAACTAAGGACGGCTCGATGTCAGCGGTCTTTGAGCGTCTAGTTAATTAACAGGCCTGGTTAATTAATTTTGAAACAAGTGAAAGTCAATCGACTACGGAAATGTTGTGTCAATGTAACCAATCAGAGTTCCAGTAATATTGAAACAAGCCCAAGTCATGCGGCTATATATGGAAACGTTGTTTCAATATTATTCGAGGGTTTTTTTTCATGCTTGACTCGCAACTCGTTTTAATTGTAATAATTAGACCCATTCAGCTTCAATGTTTATTTTCCCATTTCAAACCACGTGTTCATTCCCTTTGGAGTTTTAAATAATCATTTGTTATGTATAAATATTTTAATACTTGACATAAAAGAACAACTCTCAGGGGAATGCCATGTGGTCTGAAATGTGCAATTTGCATACAGAACTGAATGGGTCTATTAGTTACATTAAAGATAAATATGGAAACTAGCGAGTAAACTAGTATAGGTATGTACAATAAAGATAAGCTTTTCTTTTACTAAATAGGGCTGCAATGTTGCAATTTGTTTGTTTTTACAAATTAGAGAGGGAGAGAGACATGAACGATTAATATTTCAGACCCACAGTTCCATTTGGTCGCCGTACGATGCGAGATCCTTTTTAAATTGCGAACTATTTCGAAATGGAGAGTAGAAAGTGTGGGAAGTTTTCATTCGTATAAGAGCCACCTTTTACGGTATTCAATGCACACTACATTTCACTCAAAGTTTCACTTTTACAACAGTTTTCCGTTTTTTCACTTTCCAATGCCTTATCAGTTGCGAAACCGACTTGACATCAGTCCGCACGGACATTATAGTTTCCGCGTTAGTTATCGCACAACAGTACCACCAACACGCATACTTTTAACGCCTACTTTAACCTCTAGTTCTGCCTCTAGTTATCGTACTAAAATGTTTTTTTTTTAACATTAACACGTCCATTACCGGTTCTGTCATATATAAACCTGTTTAAAACCAGTTTTCATGTTTTTTCCCTTCCTGTCTGTCTGTACGAGTCAGGTGATGTTTTCTAGCTGGCTTAGTAATTGACCTTGTAAACGTTTGATCACTCCATCTACAGTTTCATAATGCTTTTATTTCACAATCACAGGGTCATTTCTGTTACTTAATGTTAGCCAGGCGTTCTTTTGGGTTTTGGGGGAAATCGGGTTTTTGGTTTCCTGTCTTGAACGAAAAGGAAGCAAAGCCCCATGTTTCTCGCGGGTATCACGACAACACAGGAACCCCACAATCCGATTTTTCCCCAAACCCCAAAAGAACGCCTGCTTTGCAGGCTAACTTACTGTCAGTAATTTTATCTTATATATGGGAGCCAAATTGAGCCAGCGGTTTATAATTAGATTATATTTGTAATCCAGGGTCAAGTCAGGATGACCTAGAACGTTGGAAGTTTCTGCGGTAGTTTACCAGGTTTACAATCAGGAGGTGGGATGAAATGTTCCGGATCTACTCCCAGCATCACATCATAGAAACTACAAAGAAATCAAGCAATAAGAAAATTGGAACTATGCCTCAATAATACTTGAGTGTTATGTTATCTAGCACCGCTGTACAATTTAACAAAAGGCGCATTTGCACAGGGATATTCTGGATTACATACATACATAAACTTTATTAAAGTGTCTAGTCGTTCCTAGCGCCTAATACACTAATTGGGCACACAATTAAAATATAAATTATAATACTCAATATGAAAGAAATTGGGAGTACATGTGTTTTCAATTGTTAAGTGATATCATTTTACCGTGCTTGGCTTGGAATTTGTGAATATTGTTTTACAAGAAATCGAATGCTCCTTTTGTCAAATAGAACAGCGTTACTAGGTAACGTGAAACTGGTGCATTATGGGTCGAGGAGAGTGCGCTTGCGATGCATGGTCTTCCCCGTTTGTGTCGTGATCGCTGCGAGTGGTTAAAACTCTCTTGCCTCTCACCGCTAATGTCCAGGTTCGAGTACTGACTCGGGAGCATGGAATATATATTATCAGCATGTGATTGGTGGATATATAACTAATTACTAATGGCTAGGGAGGCTGGGCAACGTCTATCCGTATAAGGGCGTAAAAAAGTTATTTTCGCACGGAATGCATTTTTTTATATTGAAAAAGTCCTCTCTATGTTTAAAATGTTCTCGATTTTTATGGATTATGCTGGTTTGTGGGTGATGTACATTTGTTAGGGGAAAACGCCCTTGGATAGTGTAATGGGTGACTTGGTGAGGTTGAAGAACAAAAAGTTATTTGCGCAGTTTTCGTTTGCAATGTTTTCCCATTTTCTGGATGATTGGATTGTGGGTGATGTACATTTGTTAGGGGAAAACGTCCTTGGTTAGTGTAATGGGTGACTGGGTGAGGCTGGATGAGCTTTAATGGATGTGGTTTTACCTGGAGTGAATTGCACCAATTTTCTTGCTGTAAACAATATAATGGACAGGAAGGCACCCTTCAGTTGTCACAGTTGACACATAGTACACTGTCAATAAAGAACGCAGATCAGAAAATTAACATTCAGTATCACGGGACAACTCTATTGTTATTTGGAACATTTACTTACGGCGCTAAAAGTGTTCCAAATAGGCATACATATTAATAAATTAGTATGTTTATAGATAACTCTGATTGGTTGGTTATTGCATCACATGAAACATTTGTCTTCTAACTAATCTCGGTCACAAGTAACCGAATTCAATGCATTATTAGTCGGGCTACCCGCACGGGGCCCGACTTTAGTTTTACTATTTTGCCAATCTATCTGGGCGAGTCTTCACCGACTCGGAACATCGTTTAGGATTGGTTTGAAAAACAATAGAGTCTTTCCAAACAATTGCCCTAAACCTAACCAAACAATAGCGGTGCTGTCTAATGGGGCCAATAAAAACGCAGCTTTCTACTGGTGAAGTCCAACCCATCTATCTATCTATCTATCTATCGTCGTGTCGCGTTTGGGAAACCACAGGTAACCCAAACCCAGAAGTTGTGCTTCACCACACCGAAACCAAGATGGCCGACTTACGGCTAAAACACGTTTTTTTATAAAATGGTTTAAAAAGCAGTTGAATCTCTCAATCAACACTTAAAAGTCGTCGTAATTTAGCTTTTTATTGATCAAAGTATGTACATGGAGTATTAGTTTTCAAGTTCATCGTCGTCTTCGTGTCAAAAAATAGATTTGAAGAACTTCCATCGTATTTCGACATCTTCGATCCCGTGAGTGGAAAATCGTCTGATATAAGGACATGCATGGATATATAAGCTTCATATTTCGGTAAAAGTACAATTAATTATATATATCAAACATATCAAGAGTAATTTTCAAACGAACCATTTCAACTTCATAACACGTGTTTCTTGGTTTGCAAGTCAGTGTTTTAAAAACACTGAATAATATTCATTATTCAGTGTAGCAAGTAAAATTGTGTGAATCATTTTTTTTCTTGATTTAAGTTCGTTAAACTGTTTGAAGTTCATGTTTTTAAAGTCATGCATGTTCTCAGCAATGATCAGAAGTATACTTTGTATGCACCAGTCAATAATATTTATAGATATTAAATTATATGTGGCTAAATGCAATTTAGGCAAAGTTAAACTCAAGGCCTGGATCCCAGCATGCATTGCTGCTGCGGGGGTGCCCTCCGATGCTTGCAGGGCCACGTGGTTCCTTATGTGTTTGTCGCGCGCACTGAGTCACTTCAATACCTTTAATCGTCCTTAATTATTGTATTATTTGATGCCTTATTTCTCGTCTCTGGACTGCCAAACCATGACTTCACGCTCTACTAACAACAGCCGTCCGGCAGCCTTGTCTACCACTACAGCTTCAACCTCAAATACGGAGGAATCCACGGTGGCTTTTACAACCGCCGCGATATCTACACCGATCGCGGCCGAGCATTCAGTCTCACAAGGGATCCTAACGCCGGAGTTACGGGCTGAAATCAGGGCAGCAGCGACTGAGGCAGCCTTGGCAGCAGTTCGGGCCTCATCGGTGACGGCAAGCGCGCCGAACCCGCCAGTTGTAGCGAGGTCACCTCAACTCAATTCATCGGCCGCTGGGTTTCTGGCGTCCGGGAGCGGTTTGCCGGCTTGGTCAGTCGGCAATCAAGGTATGTCTTCATCTGTGCCGTCCTTTCTACCTACGTTTTCCTTGCCGTCAACTTCGGTTGCGTCCCTCGGTGTTGCGCCATCGTCGAGTGCTTCGACGGCGTGTTCTGTGCCAGGCGCCATGTTGTCTTCACTGAGCGCGGGTGGTCTCGGCGCTTCGCTCGATCAACATTTTGTTGTGGGTCCCGGTTTCTCGCCAATCCCGCCAAAGCTAGTAAACCAAATTCTATCAGGAAAGTACGTAGATTTCAGCGAGCTTCTGACGCCGAACTTGATTCAGGCCCAATCTGAGCCACAACTGATATTTGATGGCCGTGTTGTTTTAACATCGTCGAAAAAGCCGCGTCGAAAGATCGAGGACATGATAAGTTGGTTCGAGGCTTTTACTGTATACACGTTGGTCCTGACTTCGTCGTTCCCTCATCGCTGGAGGGATCTCACGGCGTACAAATTGCTAATTTTACGCACTTATCAGCATTTTGGGGGGCGGGTCTGGCTTTCGTACGACCAGGCGTTTAGAGAGCATGCCGCCGCGTCTAGAATTATCGACTGGTCGAGCCTGAATGTGCAACTCTACAATTTTCATGCGGCAGGAGCGTCGCCAAGATCGCAACCGAACCGTCAGAGCCATCAATCGTCGGAAGCTGCGGGTTCTTCATCTAGCGATGTCTTATGCAGATCATGGAACCGGGGCGCGTGTTCATCGCCGTACTCGTCTTGTATGTTCGCCCATAAGTGCAGCATTTGCCGTGGTTCTCACCGTTCCTCGGAATGTGAGAACAACAAAGACCGGGCCAGAGAGCGTAAACGTTCGCACTCTCCGTCGGCTTCGAGGGACGGAAGAGCTAAGAAGCGTTGAACTATCTTATTTAAGTTTTTCTAGTATCATGTTAATGCGTTGATTTGTCATCCGAGATTCTTCGGGTCGAACTTTGTCTAATTGTGTTGTAATTCATAGCGGGTGTCCTACTGTGTACGGCTGGCAATATTTTCATCTATTCTTAATCATCCACGATGTATCCTTATTGTTGTTATCCCTATTTTTATAACAATAAAAATGTTAATGTTCGTTAATTGTTTCATTTCGTTGTTTTCAGAGTGGGTTGACCTCCCGTCAGTCTCCCAAGTTTCCCCTTTACATCCGGACCAGTTTGCGCAGGAACTTAGTTTTCACCCGGATCAAGCTCTAGTCTCCTATGTTGTTGAAGGGCTAAGGTCAGGTTTTAAACTGGGCTTTGAGAACCGTAGCTCCCTAAAATCAGCTAAGAAGAACAAAATTACATCCTTTAAACACCCTAAAGTCATTGACGATTATCTACTTAATGAGGCTAGGTTGGGCAGGGTGGCTGGACCGTTTACTATTCCGCCTATTCGCCAGTTACACATTAGCAGCTTCGGAATTATTCCCAAAAAGGGGCAACCGGGTAAATGGCGCTTGATCGTGGACTTGTCCTCCCCAGGGGGGTGTAGTGTCAATGATGGGATAGACTCCGAACAATTTAGCATGCAATATATACGAGTAGACGACATAATTCGCATGGTCGCCAGTTACGGCCAGGGGGCACTCATGGCAAAATTTGATGTCGAAGCTGCTTACAGGAACATTCCAGTTCACCCATCGGATAGATACTTATTAGGTTTGAAATGGCGTAACCAATTTTATGTCGACTTAGTACTTCCATTTGGATTACGGTCAGCTCCATATATATTTAACTCGGTTGCAGATATGGTTGAATGGATTTTGATTAATAACTATGGCATACCCAAACTGGTTCATTATTTAGATGATTTTATCACTGTGGGCCCCCCTGATTCACCAGTTTGCCAACAGAGTCTTACGACTGCTCTGGCTGTGTGCAAACAACTAGGTCTGCCTTTGAATCCCAAGAAATGTGAAGGTCCAGCCTCATCGCTCACTATTTTAGGCATTCAGTTGAACTCACAAGGTCAGACAGCGCAACTCCCTGATGAGAAGTTAACGGCGTTACGGCTTCTCCTGGACCAGTGGTCGGAAAGACGGACATGCAATAGGATCCAATTAGAATCTCTGATTGGTCACCTTCACCATGCTGCTAAGGTGGTATGGCCTGGAAGGGCCTTCATCAGGCGCATGATTGATTTACTGAGTTGCTTTCGTTCAAGAAATCACCCTATACGTTTAAATCGTGAATTTCGCTTGGACTTGGAATGGTGGAAGAAGTTTTTGATCAGTTGGCATGGAGTTAGCTTCTGGTTATTCCCTGGACTGACGGCTAGCCCAGATGTGGAAGTGTTCTCTGATGCTTCAGGCTCAATTGGGTTTGGGGCCGTGTGTGGCAGAGAATGGTTTAATGATAGATGGTTGGCCTGCCAGGAGGATCTGGCCATAGCTTACAAAGAACTGTTTCCTGTGGTTATTGCCGCCGCTGTATTTGGTCACAGATGGTGCAAGCAGCATGTGTTGTTCAGATCAGATAATGAGGCGGTGGTTGCAATCCTCAATTCTCGCACTTCTAAAGTCCCCGCCATTATGCATCTCTTGAGTCATTTGCTTCTTTCTGCAGCTCGTTCTCAGTTTTCCTTTTCTTCAGCGCATATACCAGGCATTGAAAACACTATTGCTGACGCTTTGTCTCGATTTCATTGGCAGGAGTTTCGTCAACTAGCACCGGATGCCCTGGACTATCCACTTCAAATTCAAGAAGATCTTTTGAAGGAGCTAACCGATCCACTCTGGAATCTCAATGCGTAAGGTTCTTACAGGATGGCCTCTCCTTGGCAACTCGGAAATCGTATGTGTCTGCTCAGCGTCGCTTCATCAATTTTTGTCATCAGCTGGGTAAGATAAATGCGCATGGCTCTCCATGCCCCTCAGATGAGTGGACATTATGTTTGTTTGCGACCTTTTTAGCCAATTCTCTGCGTCACAATTCAATTAAGGTTTATTTGTCTGCTGTTCGAGCCTTGCACATCGAGCAGGGATTTGATGATCCCCTGTCTAACTGCCTCCGGCTGCAAAGAGTGCTCCGTGGTATTAAGAGAAATCAAGGAGAATCACAAACGCAACGACTACCAATCACAGATGACCTTATGCTGGTGATCGAAAGATCTTTAAACTTGAGTACATTTGATCATTGTATGTTCTGGGCAGCTTGTACACTCGCATACTTTGGCTTTCTCCGATCATCTGAGTTTACTGTTTCGTCATTGTCTGCCTTTAATTCGTCATGTCACCTTCAAGTTGCTGATGTGTCTGTGGATTCAGCAGTATCGCCCATGTGTCTGAGAGTGTGCATCAAAGCGTCAAAAACAGATCCCTTTCGGCGGGGGACATTTATCCATATTGGAAGGGGTAAGCCTCCTCTTTGTGCAGTGGATGCTCTTCTACGGTATTTGAGTTTGCGAGGTGACAGTTCGGGGCCGTTGTTTTTGTTACAGTCAGGCCAACCATTGACTCGTTCGCTTCTGACCTCGTGGTTGCGCCAGATTATGGATACTGCAGGTGTCAAAGGGAACTTTTCAAGCCATAGCTTTCGAATAGGTGCAGCTACCGTAGCCGCTCGCAATGGGGTACCTGATCATCAGATTCAGACATTGGGTCGCTGGACAAGTAACGCCTACCAGTTATACATACGAACACCCTCTGAGGTTCTGGCTAGTCTGTCTCTTCAGTTGACATAGTCACGGCCAGGTAAGTTCGTTCTTTAGTTATTGTCTCGGAATGTGAGGTGCTTGGATCTGTATTGGAGTCTGGAGGAACCATTGCTGACACCCACAGTCCCTCTTGTTCCAAGCACCCGTTTGGTGGTGGACCGTGGTTGGGTTACCATGGTTACCTCCTGGTCATGTCCGGTGGCGCGCCGGCATGACCATTTTAAGGCACCTTATTCCACACTCATCTTCGCCGATGAGTTTAAATGTGGCTAAATGCAATTTAGGCAAAGTTAAACTCAAGGCCTGGATCCCAGCATGCATTGCTGCTGCGGGGGTGCCCTCCGATGCTTGCAGGGCCACGTGGTTCCTTATGTGTTTGTCGCGCGCACTGAGTCACTTCAATACCTTTAATCCCCAGCCCACCCCCCTATTTGGTAAGTATGGATCAAGTAAGTATTCTCCATTGACTTTGTCAATGTGACTGGTGCCAGGTGGTGGACCGTGGTTGGGTTACCATGGTTACCTCCTGGTCATGTCCGGTGGCGCGCCGGCATGACCATTTTAAGGCACCTTATTCCACACTCATCTTCGCCGATGAGTTTAATGTATACTAAGAAAACGTTTCATTGTAATATAATAAATATAAAATAAAAAAAATATTTAGGTGTTATTTATTTTTATACATTCTCTATTCACTAGCTACTTTTTGACGTAGCCCGACTTCACACTCTCGGAGTGTCTAGTTGCCCATGTGTTCTTTAATCCTAACTATTGTTTTATTCAAACCACAAAACTAGCTATTGACTTTTCGTCAGGTCGAATAAATGTTAATTCTAATTATAATATTGTTATTCTCTCCAAAAGCTGTTTATTACAGAAAATCTAGTATGACCACTGTTTTTATGACAAACTCTATATCGCTAAATCAATATAACATGGTCACTCCTACTCATTAATTCACTTTTAAGTATCGGTACCTTTGTCGTCGCGCGCTTCGACTTCACCATAAAAGGTATTGACAAGAACCCCGAGACCGGGGTAACTACCCCCGATATAAGCCTCTACGGCAAACTTGGCATCAGAGGGGACCTGGAACGGTTTGAAAGGCTCGTGGAATTCGGACACAGTGCACTCTCCAGTCTTGTTGATACTCAGCTTGATGCGGTACATCAGGGCCTGGGAACAACATTAAAAAGTATTTTTAAAATGGAAACAATCATAATGATTTAGTAAAGCAAAATATATATAAAAAAAAAAACAGTCTAAACATTGAAAATTAATTTGTATCAATTTGGGTGGCCTAGCGGTGAGAGTACTGGCCTCTCACCGCAGTGGTCCAGGTTCGAGTCCCTGCTCGGGCATGGATTATATGTGAGTTGAGTTTGTTTGATGTGTTCTTCTCTCCTATGCCAAGAGGGTTTTTCCCCGGGTTATCCGGTTTTCCTCCCTCCGCATAAATGAACATGTGAGCCGAATTGTGTGCAAAATAATTAAACGTAGAGGTAGTGAGTGTGCAAAGAGTGTTGACGCGCAACTTTCGGATATTTATCCGCTAGGCTTAATAGGCATTGTATAAGTCCAATTAAGTCTAAACGCCTATCACACTCAAGCCATACTCCACCTCCGTCATTCATGACAGGTGCACCCTGGGTAGCTCGGCTTTGCGGCTGGGCGAGCTAACGGAGTAGATGGCGCTAGGCTGTGAAGTAGCCTCTTCCTTCCTAGTTAATTGGAAAGCGATTTTGATCTTATAAAGCTTTTTGAGAAAAGGTAGAAAAGTCCTTTAGTCCTGTTGTCAGGACGAGCAATCGACTACTAGTACTATTACCATTAATTGGTTAATTAATTAATTAATTAATTGAGTATTATCTATTTATTTATTTATTTATTATCGTCTATAACTAGTTGTATATAGCCCTCTTGTCAAGCAATTAATCATGACAAATAAACATCAATATAATAAATATGAAAAGCATCATAAGGTGAAAATAAAAACAAAGAATTACCATCATGTTCGAATTGGATCAATCAACGTAAGAACCGCAAAATGTGAATTGAAGCTGGCTGAACATGTCATGCAAATAAAGACGTTACAACATGATATATGCTGCTTACAAGAAACCCGCATTCTAGATCAGGGAGAAATTGAATTCAAAGACCCTGTACTTAAAGGGTGGCAAGTTGTATATAGTGGTCTAAAGAGAAAGGTCCATGCCGGTGTAGCAATTGTGCTTGCCCCACATGTCAATCTTTTCGAAACAGAACACCATCTTGAAGGTAGAATAATGCTAGCTAGGCTATCCGTACGTGGGACAAAACTGACTATAATCTGTTGCTACTCTCCAACCGAGCAATATGCTACTTCAACTAAAGAGGCATTCTACAATACGCTTTCGAAGGTCATAAATAATGCCAAAAAATCACATCCCTCTTCAAAGGTAGTTGTATGTGGTGATTTCAATGCAACGATAGGCAACGACTGCCAATATAACAACTGGAAGTGTATGGGTCGATATAATGATGAAGAACCAACGAGCTTCAATGGCACAAAACTTATCGAGATAGCACAGAACAATGGTCTGTTTATTTTAAACACTATGTTTGCCACCAAAACGCCGACGCACAGATGGTCCTTTAAATCCAACTTAGGATACGAAAGACGCCTTGACTATATCTTGGGAGAGTGGTACATCAAAAGGGCTGCAAAAAACTGCAGAGTGTACCCAGACGCCAGTGTACCATTTGACTCTGACCATCGAGTAGTGGTTCTAGATGCCATGCTTCCGACCAAGAACAAACGGAGAAGAATCTTCAGAAATAGATGCACTATAGCTCGTCATGCCATCCCTGATGTTAGAATTCTAAGAGACTCTGAGGATGTGAGAGAGGAATATAGAAAACGACTTGACGAACTCCTGGAACAACCTCCATCCTCAGAGCAGGTTGATGTGATTGAGGAGCTCGTCGTTACTGCAATCCGTACAGCCTCGGATGAAACGATCCCAAGACTGCAAAAAGATCTGGACAACAAACCCTGGGTAAATGAGGATTTCTTGACCCTCCTTGAGAAAAGGCGAAAATCGATTGATACAGTTGAAAGGAAAATCCTGTCCATGAAAATAAAGAAACTCCGCCTTAAACTGAAAAGCGCGTACTTCAAGGATAAAGCAAATAAGATCAACCATGCTAGTGAACAGAGGAACACGGAAGAAGAATTCCGACTAGCTAAGAACTATACAACACTTCATAAGTTGAGACAACAGGTCATCCAGCCCGAGAAACTTGAAGAACATTTTGCTCAGCATTTGGGTGAGAGGGAATTCAACATCCAACCAGAAATGTCTGATCCTGATAGTTTTCCACACATCATCTCCACAGATCAACTAGACCCCATCGACGAGAGCCCCCCTAAGGCATCAGAGTTAGAGGACTGCTTGCTGAAGTTCAAAAATGGCAAATGTCAGGGAACTGATGGGATTTTTAGTGAACACCTAAAATATTCCAACTCCAAGCAACTGCTTGTCTACTTGTTGTTGCTGATGGGAGCAATATGGAAATGTATTAAGGTCCCCAGTACCTGGCTGACCTCCTCTATAACATGTCTACACAAGAAAGGGCTGAGGACACTAGCTAAGAACTATCGTGGTCTTTCCATCATTGCCACGTTGTCCAAAGTGATATCAATGGTTATAGTCCAAAGAATAAGACCAATCTATGAAAAAATCCTAATGCCCACACAGTTTGGTTTCAGAAAGAACCGATCCACTTGTGATGCAATCTTCATTGTGCGGAACATATTAGAGAAAGAACGGAAGCCACTCTTTGTGTGTTTTATAGACCTCAAAGCAGCGTATGACTGGATACCACGTGATGCACTCTTTCGTGTTCTAGAGATCCGTCTTAAGTGCCCAAAGCTTATCTCCATTCTTAAAGCTTTGTATACAGGCACCAAGGCATGCATAAAAAACACTGGTCACTTCTTTAACACATATGTGGGTTGTCGACAAGGAGCACTTGAGAGCCCATGTATCTTCAATATATATATATGGACTTCGTAATGCGGTGTGCAAAGCATGAGATCGCCAAACAGTTCCCTATGTCTGGAGCATGTGTAGAATTTGTGATACCAAATGAAGTCTCGCCGCGTACACTTCGCACCACAACAGCACATGGCATAACCAGAATAACCGAAGTCATGTATGCAGACGACATCGTAGTCTTCTCAGAAAATATCAACACACTGAAGAAAATCTTGGAGATATATGACAACACGTTCTCAAGATACGGATTACGTATGTCCTACGAAAAGACGGAGACTATGGCATTTAACGTAGATGAAGATATAAAAGATCAGAAGAGCCTACTCACTGTGAATGGAGTTGAAATAAAGAACGTCAGGCAATTCCGTTATTTAGGTCACTTAATTACAAACTCTGGCAAGTCATCTGCATTTCTCCAACTTAGGATCTCATCGGCGTTCGAAAAATGGAATGAATTGAAACACATCCTTACTGATCGTGAAATCTACCTCAGTACACGAATGAAAATCCTGACAGCATGTGTCCGCTCCCGGTTATTATATAGTGTTCAGGCATGGGAACTATCTGGTGCAGAGCTTCAAAAGATTGATGTTATATGGAACGGATTCCTTAGGAAGATGATAGCAGGAGGATATGCACGAAAGAATGCGCCACTACAAAGCCAACGAAAAAAGGGCATTGATCCGGCAACCCAAGTGAAAGGAGAACTCGATTGGGCTTTTAAGATCTCAAACACCAGACTTCATGAGATAACCAATACACAACCAATTCAGGACTTTTGTCACATCCAGTACCTAAAATATATAGCTCATGTGAGCAGAATGAAAAATGATGTAATACAAAAACAAGTACTTTTCGACAAGAGGAAGACGTGGAGGAAAATGGAAGAACTACTTGGAATAGATAGGCAACAGGCGTTAAGATCTATGTTGAATAAAAAGGACTTCACGCGGTTGTTGGAGCGTAGGTTCCCTTGCTCCAAGCAATCACGCCCCAAGGCCGATCACGCGCCGAGCGGGAAACATTGATGATGATGATGTCCGAGTCTCCCCCATTGGTAGGGCACACATGTGCAGTCTAGAAGAATTGAGACGTTAAAAAAGTGATTTATTTATTTTTATTTATTAATTACGTATAAAGAAGCTATGATTTTAATGCGCCGAACTTTCGGAAAAACCGTTCATTCTCAGGGCTATGATTCCTGCCAATTCCTATCTACATCAAAGACATTAATTTCATATCTAGTCATTATCTTGTATTGTTAGCCTGACTAGTTAACATGAGCGTAATTTAGTAATTTCTGTCGTCGTGGAAGTATGCTCACACTAAATTCATGAAACAAATGGTACTAAATTTGTTTTGAATTAATTTATTTTTCAATCAATTTTATTGTTTAAAAATAATAGCAATTGATTAATAACGAATTTGTACTTTTGTCTATAGTACTTTTTTAATGAATTACCCAAACAAAGTTACCTCTCTGTAGAGTATTATGTAATCATAGAAGTATCTTTTGCCAGCTACGTCCACATCCTCGATGATCCGAATTCTTTGATTCTCCTCGTCGTATGCCAGCTTGCCAAACAATGTGAAGTTTTTGCTATGGTCATACTGCGGAGACAGACTTTATATTAGGTTACATTACAGTACCCATATTACATTACAATACATTACCCCAATAAATTACGTTACATTATACATTACCCACGTTACATTACATTATACATTACCCACATTGCGTTACGTTACATTACATTACACGACATTACATTACCCACATTACATTACAATACATTACCCACATTACATTACATTATACATTACCCACATTGCGTTACGTTACATTACATTACACGACATTACATTACCCACATTACATTACGTTACATTATACATTACCCACGTTACATTACATTATACATTACCCACATTACGTTACGTTACATTACATTACACGACATTACATTACCCACATTACATTACGTTACATTATACATTACCCACATTACGTTACGTTACATTACATTACACGACATTACATTACCCACATTACATTACATTACATTATACATTACCCACATTACGTTACGTTACATTACATTACACGACATTACATTACCCACATTACATTACGTTACATTATACATTACCCACATTACATTACATTATACATTACCCACATTGCGTTACGTTACATTACATTACACGACATTACATTACCCACATTACATTACGTTACATTATACATTACCCACGTTACATTACATTATACATTACCCACATTACGTTACGTTACATTACATTACACGACATTACATTACCCACATTACATTACGTTACATTGCAATTGAATTATACGTATTACATTACGTTACATTGCGTATTACTTTACAGTACATTACTTTATATTATATCGCATTACATTACATCACATCACATTACATCGCACCACATAATCGGTTCTTTCTAGGTATAAGCTTGTAAATGAAATAGTTATATAGCATCATTCATTCAAGACCAGTTTCATAAATACCATAATATGTACCGGAAAATGATTTTTCAAGTAAACAGATTTTAAGAGATAGTTCATAGATAGCGTGCGTATATCCAGTTCTACATGCACGCGGGAGGTTGCTAAGCACGAAAACTAGCGTAATGAGTGGCACGACGCGAAGCGGAGTGCCACTCTAGCTATTTTGAGTGCTTAACCTCCCAAGTGCATGTAGAACTGGATATACGCACAGCTGTCATTGAGCTATCTATGAACTATCTCTTTTATAACATAGACAACGTATTTCTACACACAAAGGTTTTAATATTTCAAATAAAGTCTGTTCAAATGACAAATTCTCCTAAAGTTACGCACGCTTGGCGTTTTACAAACTCGGTAAGTTTCCAGTTTGACAAATTTTTCAATTCTATTCACAATGAATAGTGAGTGCCAAGTCAATTTACATCAAAATAATGAAAGGAAAATGCCTAAATTGTCTTAAACATATTGATCTAAAAGTCCAGTCTCTAAAACAAACTCGACATTGTCAAAAGTGTAAGTTTTCAAACTAAAACTGAGTTATTTACTAGCGGAGGATAAAGACAAATTCAAACTTTTCAAGGAGCAGTTGTTGAACAAGGAACCAATGTCGATATGTTGTGTAAAAATACGTTGTCTATATTATAAAAGAGATAGTTCATAGATGGTTTGTTACTGAACTTGATTGAGAGTCCAAAAGTTCATTTTGTAGGCAAAATTTGGAAATTTATCCATTTTTACAAGGGTAAAACACGAAAAAAAAAAACGCCGGGTAAAAATAGATTGTTTTTCGCGTTGACATGAAAATTGACGGAGGCAAAAATCTATGGTATATCCAAATCTAGTTCATAGATGCTAGCCAATCACAGCGTGCGTTATATACCATCTATGTTATAAATTTGTATGTAATTTTCTGCTGAGGCCTTTGATGCCTCGTTTTGGTGTTTCTCTGATTTTTCAAACTCTTATAGCTTCTTGCAAATTTAATCGTTTTTCACAAGTTATTGTTATGGTGAATGTCTATCATGCATATTAACCTCGTTCCCAGGGCCCTCTCCCTTCGCTTTTAGCTTTCTTTTTCTTAAAACATCAATCTTAAAAATTATGATAATTAGTGGCGGCCATTTATGAAAGTCGTCTATGAGATCATGAAAACTTGTATTGGAATAATAGATATATGTATAACTGAAGGCCATGAATAATTAAAACGTAAATGGAATGTCTAGAAAGTTGATATTTGCCTGCAATAGACGCCCAGTAAATACTTTGGGACTCTCTGCAAAGAAATAAAACAAGTTATAGTTATAATAACATACATGAAAAAATTTCTCAATTCTGATTGGCTAAGAGCAGTGCTGTTTTAAGGAAATACAGTGCAGAAAAAAGGAAAGCAGTGCAGAAAAAAGGAAATCAGTAAAAAAAAAAAATAATAATAATAATAATAATAAAAATATAATAGAATATAATAAAATATAATAAATAAAATATAATGCCTTTTCAGTCGAATTTCTCAACGTTCCCAAGTGTAAAATTATGGTTTGTTGAATAAATTATCTTGTCAAATGTTCAACGTCACACAAATTTTTTCATGGAAATCATATGATTTTCTCGTGCTATTTTGAACTTTTCGAAAACCCACTCGTTCAAATTTATTCCAAATTGCACTCGAAATCATATCATTTCCTATACTAACTGTTTGGATAGAGTGCAAATAATATATCCTTGGAACATTAAGAATACTATTTAGTGTAATTCTAGTTCATGTCAATTCTATTGTTTAATTATCACTATTTTTAATTAAAATTAAAATAAGTACTTATTAGTGAAGCCGATTAATAAACCCATGCACTGAAAAGACTACTCATGCATAGAGCCAAATTGAAAGAGGGTGCCCTATACCTTTTGCGTGAATCGTGATCGGCCTATTTATTTTTACGTGAAACGTGATTGGAGCATTTTTTATCCGTGATTCGTGATTCAAACTTTATGCGTCCACGTGAATCGATATTTTTGTTTATGCGTGATTCGTGAACGGAAACAATAATTAAACGTGATTCGTGAATGCCTTGGTTTTGCGTGACCAGGTCATGACGTCCTTCCGCTTTATATTTTTGTCAATGGAATTAAATATCATACTGAATGTCACTTCAGTTATGGTAAAAATGTCTTTTCGGTCTTTTGTGATGTTTTTCCATATACATAACCTGATTGGTTTTTGAAGATTGCATTTGCGTGAATAGGAAAACGATTTCGGTATTTTGCGTGATTCGTGAAATGATCAATTTATTTTACGTGAATGCATTTTGCGAGGTTTTTTTTTTCAAATTTCAACAATAAGTAGAATACATTACATAAATAGGATATACAGTAAACAACATACAATTTTGACAATTACAAATGTAAATATACAGGAGGGAAAACAATTTTACAAAAATACAAAAAATGTATATCAGCTGTATACTTAAACCTAGAATATATAATTTTGTATACATTATATTAACTGTATATAAACGTAAGAACTTTGTTCCTTTTTTCATAAAGGAAAGAAAGCTTATTTTTGTTTTTTAGTGCTATCCTAAGTTCAATATCATAAATATATTTAACCTTATTTTTGACTACATTTGTAAATGAAATACTTTGCTAATAATAAAATTATTACATTTTTCTTGGCATTTATAAACCATGTGATGATAAGGTTTTGATAAACCATATTTTATTATTATGCATTTTGCGAGGTGGTATAGGGGACCCTCTTGAAAGTTTCCTGGCATGAGAAAACAGCCCGGGGGGGGGGGGGGGGGGGGGGGGGAGGGGGTACTCTCTTAGAAAATTGATAGGGGTGCTCGACGGACGGTTTTGAAAATTACCCTAAAAGCCTAAGGTACGCATAAATTAACTCAGATACTGATTTCAGGCCCTAAAAGGTACGACCACATTCCGTCGAGCACCCCTATCCATTTTCTAAGGGAGAACCCCCCCCCCCCCCCCCCCCCCCCCCCGGGGGAAACTACGTTCTTTCTCTCGTCTTTCCCCCGCGAAACTACTGACTAGTCAGGGGAGCGAAATAACGTCTGTCAGTCTCAGGCTAATTGAAAGTTATTATACTTATAAATGTTTAGTAAAAGCGGGTTATATTGCTCGGGGGAAAACAATAGGAAAGCTTTATGTATAGTCCGTATAGTTTAGTAAACGAGCAGGAGTGTTTTAACAGGATTTAAACCACGCGGCGAAGCCAAGTGCGAAGCAATCTGCGAGTTTATTAAACGGCTTAAAAAACTCCAACCTACTGATTTTGTGTTTTTGTAAAAAAAAAATCAAGGATTTATGAAAGTTTATTAGAGAAAATTCAGGTTAAACTTTATGTAAATTAGGGTGAATCTTTATCAGGATTTAAAACACTCATGATGGTCACGATTTCTTTTGTCAATTTCTTATGAATTATTAAAGAGTTTTTTAAGTTGCGTTATAGTCCGTTCGTAATATGATCTCGGACGATCGCTATGGATCGCATAAATAGAGACAAAGGCTTGATAATATATCACCGTAGAAAGTAAAGACGATCGTTAACGATTTCCTATTCATTATATATTTACGAACCAGCCTTTCAGCTTATTGTTCCTTATTGAGAAAAAGCGTCCCTTCTCTCGCCGCCTTTACTGTGCAAACATGAGACTAATAGTAGGGAAACCATATTGAATACTTCTGCTGAAATTAATGCAAGGGTTTTGGTTTCTGTATTGTCTATCTTTTACCCAGCACTGAATCATGTTTCATGAGTTAACAGCATGAAACAATAGTCTGAATAATTCTAAATTACTTTTGCTGAAATCATGGTCTCTGTTATGCCTGTTATAAAGAACAATTTAAATAAATAGAATCACTTACCACATGGCTTTGGTGTTTGTGCAATAGCCACTGCCAAAAAGGCAAGAAAAGAAGCCAGTACGTACATGTTTGCAGGCCAAGTATAACCCCCAATTACTGCGCAGTGCTCTTCTGCAACTAGATATATCGTACCATACACGTCTAAACTCGTGACGACTTCATGACCTGTATCCGATATTTGCTGCCAATCAAATGTTCATTTTAAAAGCTTAAAAGAGGGTCCTGAAGGGGTTAAGAGCTGGGATTGGCCTTATTTTTCACTGGGAAAATGGGATGGATGCACTGGGACTGGGATTTACATATAAAAGAACAATAGAATATGGGATTGAAGACTTGAGAGCCCTGGTGGGATTATAATAAAGCTATAAAAAGGTATGTTTCATATTACTGGAACTCCGGTTGGTTCCATTGAAACAATTCGATAATAATTGTAGTAATCAGTGCCGAAACAACGTTTTCATAGCCGAATCCCATTTCCCAGTTTATATTTCGACCAGATCCCAGTAAAAAATCACATAGTAAAGAAAAGCTTGTGAATATTTATTTGATTACCATTTTAACAATCTTTATAAAGCGTCTTTGAGCTTCCGGAAATGGCACTCTATAATTAAATTGAAATTATTATTATTTAGATTATTATTACATCGAGCATTGATGTCTTAAAATGCGAAGCTTTTGCGCCACGGTCGCCAAATTGGCTTCCGGTAGCACTATCAAATATAGAGCTAGCGCAAGTGCGAGTTTGAAGGCCATTTGAGTGCAGTAAAATTACTCCCGCCGTAAAACTACTGGCAACTTGTATAAGCATGAGCAAAATCAAAATCAAGTCATTAAAACAAAAAAATTGGTCATGCAATAAAAAACGAGAAAGTGGACAAAAGCAAATTGAAAATAATAAATAATAATAAGAAAAAAATAATAAATAATAAATAAATTAATAAATCGGCCTGAACTAAGGAAGCTCGATGTCAGCGGTCTTTGAGCGTCTAGTTAATTAACAGGCCTGGTTAATTAATTTTGAAACAAGTGAAAGTCAATCGACTACGGAAATGTTGTGTCAATGTAACCAATCAGAGTTCCAGTAATATTGAAACAAGCCCAAGTCATGCGGCTATATATGGAAACGTTTCAATATTATTCGAGGGTTTTTTTTCATGCTTGACTCGCAACTCGTTTTAATTGTAATAAATAGACCCATTCAGCTTCAATGTTTATTTTCCCATTTCAAACCACGTGTTCATTCCCTTTGGAGTTTTTAATAATCATTTGTTATGTATAAATATTTTAATACTTGACATAAAAGAACAACTCTCAGGTGAATGCCATGTGGTCTGAAATGTGCAATTTGCATACAGAACTAAAAGGGTCTATTAGTTACATTAAAGATAAATATTGAAACTAGCATAGGTATATACAATAAAGATAAGCTTTTCTTTTACTAAATAGGGCTGCAATGTTGCAATTTGTTTGTTTTTACAAAATAGAGAGAGGGAGAGAGACATGAATGATTAATATTTCAGACCCACAGTTCCATTTGGTCGCCGTACGATGCGACATCCTTTTTAAATTGCGAACTATTTCGAAATAGAGAGTAGAAAGTGTGGGAAGTTTTCATTCGTATAAGAGCCACCTTTTACGGTATTCAATGCACACTACATTTCACTCAAAGTTTCACTTTTATAACAGTTTTCCGTTTTTTCACTTTCCAATGCCTTATCAGGTGCGAAACCGACTTGACATCAGTCCGCACGGACATTATAGTTTCCGCGTTAGTTATCGCACATCAGTACCACCAACACGCATACTTTTAACGCCTACTTTAACCTCTAGTTCTGCCTCTAGTTATCGTACAATTTTATCCCAATTGTTTCCTCAAACGCAATCCAGACTAGTTTCACCATCAGTTATTAAAATGTTTTTTTTTTAAACATTAACACGTCCATTACCGGTTCTGTTATATATAAACCTGTTTAAAACCAGTTTTCATGTTTTTCCCTTCCTGTCTGTCTGTACGAGTCAGGTGATGTTTTCTAGCTGGCTTAGTAATTGACCTTGTAAACGTTTGATCACCCCATCTACAGTTTCATAATGCTTTTATTTCACAATCACAGGGTCATTTCTGTTACTTAATGTTAGCCAGGCGTTGTTTGGGGGGAAATCGGGTTCCTGTCTTGAACGAAAAGGAAGCGAAGCCCCATGTTGCTCGCGGGTATCACGACAACACAGGAACCCCACAATCCGATTTTTCCCCAAACCCCAAAAGAACGCCTGTTTTGCAGGCTAACTTACTGTCAGTAATTTTATCTTGTATATGGGAGCCAAATTGAGCCAGCGGTGTTATAATTACTCGATGGGCGTAGCCGGTCGAATTATAAAAAGGGCTCATCTTTTGTGCCCCGAAGCTCTGGAACTCTCTACCAATAAATCGAAATTAAGGAGTCTTGCTCAGTTGAAGTATTTAATTAACTGAGAGAACAAAAACATTTTTATTCAATTACTAAATTTTAACCCCTGAATATAGATTAATTTATAGATTCTTTTTACTGACATGTACATACAAAGTTTTAAACATTTTTCTCCGTTATTTTTTTCATAATTTTTTCATTGTTTTTCCATCCAGTCTTCTCAACGTTCGTCTCGCTTCAATACAAAGGCCCGGCTACCTTCCCAGATGGCGCAGGAAACTGTGAAGGCGACTATTGTCTTAAGTTTTGCTTTTTTTTATTTGTAAGTGATCGTATTCTATGTTGAATTTGTTGTAATTTTGTGACCAAAATATATCTAAGTTCAGGTACAAGTATAAGGTATAAGTACTAGGTTTGTTCTTTTTTAATCCGTTGTTACTGATATATTTTATTAGCTTGGTAAAATCACTGGTTTTTACAGGACTAGCTAACCTCACGTTGGAACACCTTACAGTTTTCACATATATGAGAGGCTAGCCAATTAAGAACAATAGGTATATATTTTTTGCCATTGTTTCGATTTGATGTATTGGGATGATAACATTATTATAAGTGACATTGACATTGTTTGGTTACAAGGGATGCTGGGATATCAGTCACACTGGAACATCCTATAGAACAGAACATTGACAAATGGTTAAAACCAAAGCTAAACCTTAATTGACACTTATATATTATATTCCACTACAGAGGCGGATCCAGAAATTTTTCAAGGGGTGTCCCAATTGTAAATGAAGGGCTCTTAAAGTGTTAGGGGGTGTCTGGTCCTTAAATGTCTTAAATAAAATTGAGGCGCTAGGGGGAGGGGGGGGGGGGGTCCGGTGCCACTAGGAACACCCCCTAGATCCGCCCCTGTACTAACTATAAACTATATATAAATCCATGTAGTCCATCCACAATTCTAAGCTATGTTTTACAATCAACCACTCACATATTGATCTGATCATCTGATTAATCGTTGATGGTCGTCCTCATCGCCATTATCATGCATTAGTATCATCATGGACGTCATCCATCATCATCATATCATCATCGTGACATCACTATTGTTATCATCATCATTTCAATTTCTAGCAGTCATTAATGTATCTATAAATACCTGATAGGAACATGGCTTTTCTTAGTTCTTCACGTAACATCTCAAGTACTTTGTAAACACCTTCTTCACCCTGGGATTAATGATAATGAGTATATAAAATGTATTTTAAATCGCAAATACTTTTGATTTACAACTAGTTAATGTATGTAGCAAGGAGTTCGAATCTTCTCTTTCTCAAACAAGCCAACGAACAAGACAAACTATAATAGATCAAACAAACAAAGGAACAAACATAACTTAATTTTGTTTTTACTCCGACGACGGGCTAAAGCTCGAAACGTCAATAAAGTTAAAAACATTTTTTACGGTGTTACAAATTTCATTCTATTACCTAACTTTCTTTTAGGTGATTCCACTATAATTCTACCTGTAAAAATCCCTTTTTGAGTTTTGAGTTGTTTATCTCTAGAACAAAAAGGGGGTCACTGTGCTTGTTTAGGAAATATTTGGCTTCATTAACTTAAGGCCTACCGCATTCAGTTGTCGCTCAATTCTCACGTTTTCTATTAAATGTGCTATAAATACAAGCAAAAGCAGTTTATTCCTTTACCTGATAGGCTAGTCCATAAATTACAGGTCGACCAATGAAAACAGCACGTGCACCCATTGCTAATGCCTTGAGTACATCAGTGCCAAGCCTCACTCCACCATCCAAGTACACCTCAACTTGACCATTGACCGCTGAAATCACTTCTGGTAGAGCATCTATCTATTTCAGCAATGATGTACAAAAAATTAATTATTGGCGTACATTCTCACTCGCTACATCAATGGACATAATGTTGGTAGAGCATCTATCTATTTAAAACATTGATGGACAAAACATCAAATATTGGCCTGCAGTCTCACTTGCTACATCAATGGACATAAGAATGGTGTTGACTTACAGTTGCTAGTACTCCATCCAACTGTCTACCGCCATGGTTGGACACTATAATTGCATCTGCACCATGTTGAACAGCGAGTTTAGCATCTTCTGCTGTAAGGATACCTTTGATAATCACTGGTAGCTTGGTCATGGATTTCACCCATGATATCACATCCCACGTTGTGTCCTTTGCTATCAATTCGGAGGGATCTCCTTCCCTGAGAAGATAAATGAGAGATGAGATGAAATAAATGGGATAATACTCATAATAAGACTTGGTTACAGATAAATTAACGTAAATGGAATGCATCAAGATTTTACAATAAATATTTTGTTTGAATGGCCTCGGTTGAGTCGTAGTGTAATAAATTTAGATAATATTTTCATATATTTTTTTAACTTACAGCTGCAGATTTAATAGAGGAACAGTGAAGCCCTTGAAAAATCCTGGTTTGGCAATCAATCTTCTTTTGCCTATTTCCGATGCATCAACTGTTACAACCAAACCCGTGAAACCCTTTTGTTCTGCTTGGCGAATAATTGTTTCTAAAATGTGTTTGTCATTTAAGATATATAACTGCTGCCAGCGAAGACCAGTTGGAGAACCTTGATTTATCTCTTCGATAGAAGATGAGGGACATATACTGAGAGTCATTAGTGTATTGGACCTTGCACATGCTAGGGAAACAAACACAAGGATAAAAATCACTGGTAATTTTAAAACTATCATTCAGGGGTAGCGAGACCGCACATATGTTAGGGGGGAAGTACATATAAACGGTTCTCCTAATCATAGTTGTCATTCATGCGCTCTTCCAAATAATGTATAATCATTATAATTATCCCCCCTTAAGCTTTCAAAACAAAATTTCAGTTAGGTGAACCCCTTCCAATGATGTTAGACATCATGTTCACCACCCATGCACACACCCTTCCCCCTACTTTAAAAGGATATACAGGACACAATCGGGACGGGTTTTTGAAAAGCTCTTAACGCGTTTAGTTTACATCAATTTTCCTACAAATAGTGGGGCGGATAAGCGTAATTTTTTTGAAGAATTGTGCACTTTTTGAAGAAAGCACCAAATTTTGCACAGAGGTAGCTTATGATGGCCTTTAAAGATCTAGATATGGAGCCAACGCAAAATATCCCTATTTTGCCATTTAAGGGGGTCTTTAGCATGAAAAACTATAAATACCTCTAGAAACGGTTTTTCCTTTTAATATCACTTCCTTAAATCTCAGTATAAGTTTATTTATGTGTAGCAACCTTAATATCCTGTTAAATTTGTCATTCTACCATTTAGGGGAAATTACATGGAAACGAGGCTAAAACTAAAAATACCTCTAAAAACTGTCTTTACACACTATTACGCCTTGTTTAAAGCTCAATATGAGTTTATTTATGTGTAACAAACTTTATATCAGCTAAAGTAAGCCATTCTTTCATTGATAGGATATTGCATGGAAACGAGGCTGACCATTTAAAAGCTATATTTAGCTTGAATATATGCAAATAGAACATCAAGTAATATGTATAAGAATATATATACATTTCATTGAAAATTATTATCATATATAATAATATAAATATATATGATAATGGGGAGATGTAAAAATCAAAGAAAAAGAATATCCTTTAGTTTAACGCTAGAAATATTTTGTTGTTTTTGTGATATTGCATCTTTTTATGCTTATTTATTGTTTGGAGACTGGGACTTACCCATCATGCTTTTGGGTTTACCCATCATTCATTGCAAGACATTTAGAGCCAGCTATTTTGGTTTTTCTCTCTGAGTGATCTGTAAGTATCTTCGAATGTTCTTGAAATATTTAATAGTAATCTTGGTTTCAAATTGTATAATGCAAAATGTTATCGACTGGAAAAAGTGTGTTTTATGTCAGAGTAGTAAAAATGATCACTTCAGTGCCCAGCGAAGTCGAAACGGACAGATGTTGGTTCGGGATACAAATCCTTGGCGACTAATCTTCAGATCTTTCATGAACTGAACCCTAATATCATAGATGTTAACCTAGATATACTGGATGAGGGAAATGGCGTAGAGGAATGCTTGAGAAGAAATAATGCCTGCTGGCACAAGAGCTGTGCTCTCAAATATAACAACACCAAGCTCAAGAGAGCAAAAAAGCGTTTTTCAGATGTCACTGTAGATGAAGCAAGAGAGGTATATCCTAAAAGGAAAAAAACACCTTCAGAATATGGTCATTCTAAAGAACAATGCTTCTTTTGTAACAAGCCCGATAATAATGAGCCAATGCATAAAGTAAGCACACTTGGTATAAATAATCGAGTCCGTGATTGTGCTTTTCTTTTGCAAGATAATGAGCTGTTAGCAAAACTAAGTGCCGGTGACATGGTTGCAATCGATGCAGTTTATCACAAAACATGCGTAACAGCTTTATACAATAGAGCAAGATCTGCAGAAAACAAAGTTGATGCCAAACATCACGCTGATAAAGTCATTCATGGCATTACTCTGGCAGAGTTAGTTACCTATATAAAAGAAAGGAGGGATGTATAAGTTATACATTTTCTGAAAGCTTAAATGATAACAATTACATATTAAGTTGAAGTTTTAAATAAAACTCATTAGTTTTGGAGAAATAGGGCATATAGTGAGAGAGTGTTGTCTTAGCGCGAGATTTTATTTGCAGAAGTGTTATGTGAACGGATCAAATATTTTGACATTATTATACATATTGTACATATATTGATCTATCAAAATGTGCCTGCGTTATGTTATTTGGCGCTTCGTTAATTTTTGATTGATTTTTTAAGTTCAATCTATATATTTTTCAGTGCATTTTTTAGTAAATGGCTAATATTTGACGAAAGAGAACAAACGCAGGCACACTTTGTAACTAGAGCTATGTTTAAGTTATCATGCCGATTTTCGCGTTAAATGTTGACAAGCTGTAAGTCAATATGCGTTACGTAAGAATTGTGATCCTCTCCCAGCATCTGCAAAGATAGCTCGCAGCTTGCCAATCAAACAATCGACAGTCCCGTGTGCAAGACGTTAAGGGCACGAACCGCAATTGGTTCTTGAACCAGAAGCAAACTTGCAATACGGTTTGTGGACCATTGTTCTTCCTCCCCTATCCTTACAAACCAATAATGCTATAACATCACATGGCAGTGCTGTAAGCAGGTTTTTCGTTCAATTTAATGCTGACAGAAAGCTACGAAATTCCAATTCCAAAGCTGTCTTCTGTTTTGAATACCGGGAGCTGTCCCGAGCTACCCTTAACTCGTTGACACGATTGGCAATTTCTCTTTCATTAACTGGGAATCGGAGCTTCGTAACTCCTCCCCTCTCTTGGTGGACGTGTTTTCGCTTATAACCACATCTCTGGCAGAAGTTAAAATCATCATCATTCGGGTGCTGACAGTTTGGACATGCCACTGAGGGCTGGAACAGCTTTGGTACTCTTGGAAGTGTCTAAAATAATATAGTTAATGTCAATCGAACTATGTTCAAAACCTTGACACTCTGGACGCTAATAGCGTCATCTAGCATGGCCGTGACTGATAACCCGACTTGGAAGGATATAGCAGGGCATCAGAATCGCCTTCTTGAGCCAAGCACAGCACCTCACAAGACATCGCCATAAGCACTGGCCACCAAAGCTGCCTTGGGTGACCACCTGGTACTGCAATCGTAAACGGTCAACGACATTAGCTGACAAATCGCGAAAACTGGCCCGATCAAACAAAAAGGAGGATAGACATACATGTTAGAGAGGTCCTGCTCGGTTTCTGTCAAATCTTGCGCGAACAATTTGATGCCGTTTGACTGGGGGTTTGCACATGTTGTGTAGTGCGGTAGTGTGAAACCATTTCTATCCTGCTGGACATTTGAATCTAATGCCATTAAGTCAAATGTATGTCCCGATGGGCCTCCAAACGCGCACCCAACTCGTTGCCATGCCTTTGCCGAGAGCGTTGCGTCCACCGCTGAAATACGCCTAGACAGGGAATCTGCCTGATTCTCCTTTGAAGGGACGTTAGACAACTCCAACTACAAGTTACGTCTAAGAACAAGTTGATAGAGCCGTTTCGTCACCTCAGTCAATTCATGGGATTTTCTCTTCCTTGGCCGTAATAAGTGTCCATGGCGACACGACTATCTACTTGAAGATCAACACGACAATCCCTTATATGTTTTGGAGAGGCTTCTAGGGCATGACACATCGCCAACATCTCCTTGGACGGGATATTCAACTCCTTTTCCTGGTCACTCCAATAATCACCTAACGACTGATCACCACATGGACTATGGACGACACAACCCCATCCAAAATTGGATGTATCTGTAGATAGGGACAACCTTGCGTGCTTCTTCTTCCAGGGAACAAATCCCAACCATTCATCTAAAAATCGCCAATGACAGATTTCCTCACGAAGCGAAGCCGTCAACCTGACCTGGCCATGGCCTTCTCCCGAACAAGATGCTATGGCGGCGCTCATGTTCCTGATGTAGAGCTTCGCCGCAGGAACTGCAAACGAAAGCGAGATACATTTCCCTTGAAACCTTTGCATTGACTTTATATTGACGCTTTTCTTGCAAGACAGAATTTCCTCTCTTAACGCCGCAAACGACGCTACCTTTCTTGAAGGAATTTCAAAGGCTTGCATGCTTGGCAGTATCCACTATGAAACCAAGATAATCGACACGCTTTGAGGGGAATAGCACCGACTTACTCAGACCAATGGTATAACCTAACTCGATGAGTAGCGAGGCCGTGATAAGGATGGCGGCTGTCGCCGCTGTCAGGCGAAATTCCCCTCATCGCTCCGAGGTGGGGACTGACCATGGTGTAACGAGCTTTATTGTAGTAATTTAAATAGTAGTCATTAAAATAGTTAATTATGTATACGGTTAAGTATTTTTTTGTGATGCATTGTATTGTTTATACCTCATTAGATATAAACTATTGTCATTAGTACGTGCAAATGTTTAAATAACATAAGTATAAATATACCCTAACTCGACTTGGCGGCACGTACGCTCAATCAGAGAGAAATTAAAGTTCTGTTAAAGAAGAGCGAAGTAAGTGAGATTGTGGTCAAGGAGCAGACTCACTCAGAGTCCCAAGACAAAGTCATAGAGAAGCAGACACACTCAGAGTCCCTCTAAGCAGATAACTATAAAAGAACCGAAGTACTAAAGCAGATAACTAAAGAATCGAAGTGCTAAAGCAGATAACTAAATAACCGAAGTGCTAAAGCAGATAACGTAACACATGGCCCCGAAATTGTTCAACACCTATCCCGTCTCGGATCCATCTTATCAATAACTCACCCTTAGGGTGATCTTCAAGTATCCTCTGCCCTTCATTCTTAAGTACTTCGTTCATTACCTGCCAACCATCTCCTCCCTCCTGATTGGGTTCCCCATCCCAGGTAATCCATCCAACAAAAGGACTTTTCTTAACTATGGATAGCTTTCCCTCGAACTCGATACCTTGCTCCCAACTTGGAAATATAAAACTTTGGCACGTCGCTTCTTTTTTACACTCGCCAACTATAGAGGATGGCATAAGGCAAGATAAGTCACAAGAGGGGAAAAATGGAAAGCGACGTCTTCCCTGTGGATGGGGATCCCCAATCAGGAGAGAGCAACTACCCAGGCCCGGAAACAGACGTCCACAAGATAGCCAAGAATTCTGACTAAACTATGAGAGTTACTCGCCCTAATGCAAGGATGTGGACACCTAAAACCCAAGGATTCCCTCCCCATTAGTTGATTGACCTTGGGTGTATGAATATTCCGTCAAGGGAAAAGAAAGAAGAAATCCAAGGAACAATTGCTATATCGCTATATATAAAATATTTATTTCTCATTTCCTCCCAATATGCTCAGGAGTGAGGTATCTCTTTCATTCCCTCCCACTACGATCACGAGTGAGGTATCCCTCTCTCATTTACTCCTACTACAATCACGAGTGAGTTATCTCTTTCATTTGCTTCCACTACGGTCACGAGTGAGGTATCTCTTTCATTTCCGCCCACTACAGTCACGAGTGAGGTATCTCTCTTCACAAATAAAAGTATATTACTATTACGAATCGAAGCAACGATCCACTAACAATCGACTACGAACACGAGCTAGATATCTAATCGTATAGAAAGCGAGTCAAACTAGCCACGTGTATTTCACTTATTTCTTGGCCCGCCACTTCGGCTTGGTTTTGGTTTGCTTGTTGTACAACTGGTTCCGCATTATCTGCCGCCCGAATTTCTCCCGCTGCTGGTATAACAGGTACTTGCTCTTGGTCTCCCATTCTTTTAGTTGGGGTTGATTTTTCTTTATAAGTAAAACACCGCGTTTACTGTATTCGATTTCTTGCTCAACAACTAATGCAAGAGCGTCCTTTTCCTTTTATACAATGCACAACAACCAATGAGGGAGCTTGCTAGTCTCAAGGGAACCTTCTTCCCGTGAGGAATGTCATTAATGTTCTTGATTACGCCATAATATAAATATGTAAATGACTTTGCATAGTAGAATGATGAATTATCAAAATAAATATAAAAAGCTTTGTATGTCGTGACCTCAAAGATAACAAATTTTGACAACTCCTGTCAATATTCCAACGCATTCATTAGACTATCACAATGCTTTTTCTTTTATATCTTCTTTGCAAAAAATATTTTTGAACTCAATTTTTAATAATGTTGTGAATCTCAATCTGTTGTTTGATTTAGTTTGTTTTTTAAAAAAACGTGTACTTTGAGGTGAGTTGTGTCCTGTATATCCATTCTACACGCTTTGTTGTAATAACTGTATTCTGTCCATGCTACAGTGTAGTACAATAATATTGGAATGCGTTAATAACTGGAACAAACTGCAAGTTATATAGCAATGTTCAACAATGGTCATCCATTTGATCATATTGCACTATCATTGCGGCTTTATCTGGTTTCTGTCTTTTAAAGGCTCGGGCAAACGGCTTCAACATTTGCTTCAACATTTGTTCAATTTTGTTGAACGCTGTAGAATGGTTGTTGAACGATGTTGAACGTAGGTGAGCAAACGGCTTCAACATTTGCTTCAACATCTGTTCGATTTTGTTGAATGGTAATGTTGAAACCGTTTGCTACGCCCTGCTATCTCCTCCTTTAAAGGACTGACTACACAGGCTAATAAACCAGTACAAATTCTGTTTCCTGATTTTACAATCTGACCTTACCTCTAGCAGTGGCTACTTCACAATCTGGATGAGCCAGTTTTTGAAATCCCATTGGTGCAACACATATCGGCATGCTGATCTTCTGGCCAAGGACAGTTGTCGATAGGTATACCTTGCTCAACCCTCGTAGCATTCTGGGTCTTAACCTTATCCTATTGTTAAAAACATACGGTTATATTAGTCATCTCTTGTATAGCATATGGGTAATTTGTAATGCGCATGCGCGAGGTCATGACAGAAAGAAGGCAATAGGTTGCCATTTTGTTGGTAGTGACGATTATATGGGGTTTTCTACTTAACGATCAGAGGACCAAGAGGCTTTTGATCGAATATTTTGAATGAGATGCACACTACAGGCGAAGGGCTAGCACTTAGGCTTATGGATATGCTGATCGTGTTTTAATTATGAGAAAAAACATTCGTCAAAGTGGGCTAAAAATGAGTAAAACTCGAGAAATGACAATCTTTGTTGCTGCTTTTTTCTTCATCCAAGAAGCATTTTGAAGAAACGTTGCTTGAAGGTAAGAGACTATCACATATTGTTTTAAAATTGCCAAATTATAATTTATGTTTTAAACCTGATTCTATGTTGTATTGAGGTGAAATTCGGCTTTTATCTGTTTTTTACTCAAATTCAAAACCGTTTTACACAGAGTAAATGTTTTTGCCCAAAAATAAAAATTGCAATTTTACAAAGCAGTTTCTTTTATCTTTTTAGTACTACAGTCCATTTTCTCCACAAAATTGGACGACAATATGATTTTAAACAAATGGTCGATATCACACTATCTACCTCGGAGAATCGTCAGATATTTATTGTTTTTCACTGGCATAGTTTACCAAGATCCTCATGTGTTTGGTAGTCGAAACACAGTTTATAAGGTAACTTGAATGTTTAAAAATTATCATCAATTATTTAATTTTCAGTATCTCATTGCATTTTCGAGCTGTTGTTGCTCTAATGTGTAAATCATTATGCAGTTAAATTCTTCTTCACAAAGTGCTACCTCGTTTCAAAAAAATGTGAAACAACTTATGATAAAGGTTTTGCCCCAAGTTTATTTTTTATGATTTCACAGCTGATAGATTATAGAATATATTTTACTTGTTGTTTTGTCTTGCAAAATTGGACGGGCTCTGCATGGTGACTCCTAACTGAGTGCTTGAGAACCCTGGGTCAGCCATCTTGAGGACTGATCTGATGTTTACAAGTATATACATGCAGTGACCAACAAGACCAAATGTCTAAAATTGCTTAAAAATTATTATGCAACAACAGCAATAATAATCTGAATAATTCACATCATCTCGAGTACAGTTAAATTAATGAAGGTTTCTATTCTATGTAAATATAATATATATTCTTCTATTAAAAATAATGCATGAATATGACCTGCATGATTATATAATCTTTGTTTATGCACTAACATAATTCATAATTGGTAATGGTTATGAAGTAGTATATCAATCACATATATACTTTTATTCTTAGTTCTTAGTTTATATCACTAATACTAGAAGTGATTTAATTGTGATTGCTTAGCAAAATTACCTTTCTGAAATGTGTACTTATTGAAATAATTAAGTAGTTTCAATAAAAGTGGCTTAACATTATTGTTTCTGTTTTCAGGAAGATGAAAGCTAGTAGTTGATGTAATATGTATGGAGAAATGTTTACTTTCTACGGCAGAAACATGACATTTTCATCTGAGCATTCAATTAGGAAAACAAAACGAATGCCCAATGTGCAATGATATCCTCATAAAACAAAGATAAAATTCATTGTTGTATGGCTCTTAATTCTTTAAAAATATTGATATATGTGTATTGTATATAAACATCATATTGGGGTCTTTGGGGTGTAGTCACGGGTCATTCATATAGTTATAGTCTCCAGATCACAAGACTACAAAGCTCTTCCTTTAATAAAAATTTATCAAACTTTTAGTATTGCAAAACAATATTATGTCATTTTGTGTTAGAATTGCCTTTGAATTGCAGCCTCAGTGCTAGCTGTAAACTCTGAACTGATACAGACATTTATTCTCAATATTATTATATCTACATATGAAGTTATTGCTCTTTTTGTCATTTGATAGCATTGCAAAACTTATTTATTTTTCTTAGAGTACTACCCCCAACCATTTAGAGTGATATTCATGAAAATCAATGGTGTTATTCTGATACCTTTTGTATGCATCTAGATTGTCTCTCAATGTCACTTCATCGTCGGCTCCTCCGGTATAAAATCTTAATCCATGGTCACTCAACTTGTCTTTTGCTTTCTTCTCGAAATCATCTAAACAAAGTGGTTCAGAGGGACTATCTTGCTCGTGAGACATCGTTGCACGGGCTCCAGACACAGGCGCCTTCGCGTTTATATTAGTGTCCCTCGTAGCCGTGTTTCGTGGAGCGTTGCGTGACCGAAACTAAACACGGCTGCGGGGGAGACTACGTTCATTCGCTTGTAATATCTGTTTTAATATGTGTTTTATACCCTGGGTAACACAGGTTATTTTCTTTGGCGTTTGTAAATCGGGAAATACAAAGGACAAATACAAATACAAAGGACAAATACAAATACTGATAAATATAAAGGTTTCCAGGCCAGGGTAGTGTAGTATAGTATATTCGTGACAGTACACAGTAAAGACTAATATCACGAGATTGAAATAGGAGCTAGAGATATTACAAAAGGCCAATCGAACTAAAAGCTGGACTGGACCCAAATGCAAAGCTGCCATGGACTGGACTGGACCAAGAGTCTGCGGACTCTGAACAAAGTGTCGATTTTTTAATATTAAAAAAAGAGTCCGCGGACTCTTGAGATGTATACATTTGTACAATTGGAATGTGTATTTAAGGTTTATTATATTTGTATATGCTTTCGATAATGTATTTATGTTCATTTCCTTATTTGTTTATTCTTTAAGTAGACTACTGTGTTCTATACTTTTTATATTTTGCCCATTTAAGCTTTTGATTCCTATAAGTTTGTAAGCTTTGCGAATAACTGCCTTGCCGATTTATAGAATGCCCGTTCACTAACTATTAAACTGTATCCTACAGCTGTAGCCTACTGGCTCAATTTTTTAATCCAACAACTTTCACCCTCTCCAGTAAGGCTATCCTCTCCGGTAAGTCCTCTCCGGTAAGCCCTCTCCGTTAAGTCATATCCGTTAAGTCCTCTCCGTTAAGCCCTCTCCCTCTCCGGTAAGTCTTCGATCCTCACGATCCTCATGATCCTCACGAAAAAAGGGGGTTAATTCGGTACACACTACTACTTGCGCAAAAGACTACCACGGCTGGAGACTGAGCCTAGGATCAGTATGGCGTGCACTATTAGGGATTTCTGTGGTATTTAATTGACTAAATTCCTTATCAAAAAATCTCCATTTTTCCAAAATAGGCGTTCATTGATGTATCGAATACAGTCGAATACAATTTATTTCAGATGGCATTGTTACAAAAAATCTATTTTAAAGGATAGGTCATGTATTTTTCTTTTTTCTAATAATTTTGATTTTGTTTATTTCATTTTTTTAACAAAATTTAACAAGATATATCCCAGTACATACTTGTTGTTTTCTTTTGGAATCCGTTCCTGCTGATGTGTATTATTAGCTTGGTGAATTGCAGAAATAATACTAATATAGACCGAATTGAAATATGTTGACCTGCTATAGACACTTTTTTAAAATAAGTCCCGAAGTGTTGTGTTTTCCACGCTTGACGTCAAATTTATTCTTTTGAAATTTGTATAATATGAAAGGAATTGAAAAGAAGGAATTTGACGTCAAGCACGGAAAATACAACACTTCGGGACTTATTAAAAGGGTCTAGTGTTTGTTACTAGCTAGCCTTGGGTTCACGTTGGAACACAATAGAGTTTTCACATGTAGAGGCTAGTTAGTAAGGAACAATAGCTTGGTAAACTTAAATTGGTCGCCATTTTTCGATTTGGAGTATTAATTGGAGACATTTTTAACATTATTATAAGTGACATTGACATTGTTTGGTTACAAGGGACGCTGGGATATCAGTCACGCTGGAACATCCTGTAGAACAGAACATTGACAAATGGTTAGAACCAAAGCTAAACATTAATTGACACTTCTATATAATTATATTTCACTACAGGGGCGGATCCAGAAATTTGTCAAGGGGTGTCCCAATTGTAAATGAAGGGCTCTTAAGGTGTTAGGGGGTGTCTGGTCCATAAATGTCTTAAATAAAATAGGGGTAATTGAGGCGCTAGGGGGGTGTCCGGTAGGGACACCCCCTAGATCCGCCCCTGTACTAACTACAAACTATATATAAATCCATGCAGTCCATCCACAATTTTACAATCAACACCTTGATTTACATCTCACATATTAATCTGATCAATCGTTGACCGTCGTCCTCAACACCATCATCACCATCATGGACGTCATCCGCTATCATCATCATATCATCATCGTGACATCAGTATTGTTATCAACCTCATTCTCAATTTCTATATCTGTAAATACCTGATAGGAACATGGCTTTTCTTAGTTCTTCACGTAACATCTCAAGCACTTTATAAACACCTTCTTCACCCTGGGATTAATGATAATGAGTATATAAAATGTACCTTCAATCGCAAATACTTTTGATTTACAACTAGTTAATGTATGTAGAAAGGAGTTTGAATCTTCTCTTTCTCAAACAAGCCAACGAACAAGACAAACTATAACAAGAGATCAATTAGTAAAGTTAATTAAGTTAACATTTACGGTGTTTCAAATTTCATTCTATTACCTAGCTTTCTTTAAGGTGATTCCACTATAATTCTACCTGTAAAAACCCTTTTTGAGTTTTAAGTTGTTTATCTCTTGAAAAAAAGCCTTAGGGGGTCACTGTGCTTGTTTATGAAATATTTGGCTTCATAAACTTAAGGCCTACACATTCAGTTGTCGCTCAATTAATTTTCTATTAGCTGCGCTATAAAGACTAATGTCACAAGCAAAAGCAGTTTATTCCTTTACCTGATAGGCTAGTCCATAAATTACAGGTCGGCCAATGAAAACAGCACGTGCACCCATTGCTAATGCCTTGAGTACATCAGTACCAAGCCTCACTCCGCCATCCAAGTACACCTCAACTTGACCATTGACCGCTGAAATCACTTCTGGTAGAGCATCTACCTATATTATAAAACATTGATGGACAAAATATCAATTATTGGCCTGCAGTCTCACTTGATACATCAGGGACTTTTAGCACCAGGACGGGAGACGTGACTACGGGGTATCGGAAGTAATTTTGTCACTATGAGCATGCTCAAATCAATTGGTCTCTGATTACTTTCCCGTCGAGCGCAATCGAGAACGTGTACTCAAGGGTTTTGCCGTAGTGCCATTACGTGAAGCTTTTTCTCTCAATTATTATAGGTAAACCTTTTTCTACCTTCAGCATATTGAACACAAGTTCAATTGAGTTATTTTGAAATCAATTTGACGTCGAAAATGAACTGATTAAACAATTTCTGACTAGATTTTCGACATGGCTGTAATCTCATCTTCGCGTCGGAGTCCAAGTCAAATGGCTCGTAAGCTTCGTAGCTGATATCAGGGTTATTGGAGCTGTTCTGTTCTGTTAGAACTATAAATTCCTCATCATCAATATCTCTATGTTCGAATGATTCCAGGAGAGCTTCTCTTGTCTGCTTAAATGAGGTCATTTCGATGTTTTTGTAGAGTGTTTTAAGCGTGCCGTAGTTTAATGCTAAAGGACACGGAGACGAGAGGACGGACGGGGTCTTAATCCTCAGTCCTATCGCGGAATCGACGCCACCGTCCCCCACTCCCGTCCTGGTGCTAAAAGTCTCTATCAATGGACATTATGTTGGTAGAGCATCTATCTATTTAAAACACTGATGTACAAAATATCAACAAGGGGCCATTTCACTGCGCATGCGCGTCACGCTTGAGTTGCCCTGGTCATAGCACTTGCTCGTATCACGTTCTCTCAGTAGAGGTGTCCACATAAATATGTGTTAAAAAAATCCGTTTTTTTTTCTTCTGCGATTAATTGATCAGGCTCAAATATTAAGGCTGATATTGAACATGTCTCCTATGTGCGATTCAAGTGAAATCATTGGAGTATAGTTTCGAGAAAACATGTTAAGGTGGCTCGACTGAGTATTTTTGAAGGGCCACCGTCGCTGTTTGATTGCAAAGTACGTCGCGCGTAAAAAAATAATTTCAGATTAATTTCCATAGCGAGTTCAGGCATAGACTGAAGTTTGTTCTGATGTTTCAAATATTGCAATCGGAACTAGCAATAATTTTTTATGATAGAAAAGTAGTTTTGACAAATACGACAATTTTAGGCGAAATAGAGTTTTCTATAAAACCGCATTGGTTGTTTCACAAACTTCAGATCAAGGTCTTCGTTGTTGCTGAAAATAAAAGATTTATATGGAGGCATTTTTGAATAAAACGCTTTTAAACATTTACACAACAAATAAATTAAATTAATCAAGCATCCATTTCACTTGATCAAAAACATCACTACAAAAGCTCAGAAAAAGTTGCTTTTGGTCTCATTTGGTCAACAAATGTCTTAGTTATCCGTCTGGCGAACATGAACGAAATCACTTCAGGCTATTAGGGCATACATGATTTTTCGTTTGGTGAGATATAGCTGCGCTTTTTCTTCTTTTGTCTAATATTGCACACATTTTTACAAAATATTTCAAAACTTAAAATTTCCTTGATGAATTTTTTTCTTACCGCAGCATTGGCTTTTTGAAATAGTTACTCATCGAGCCCTGCAGTTTTATGACCATTGATAGATTGGAAGATATCGAAAATAATTTTCAAAATAGGTAAACTTTTCGACCGCTTACTCAAGGCTCGCATTGTTTTGGTTGTCCGAGACCGCTATTGTCTATATTTTTAACTCAAGTTGTGAATTCCGATATGCATTGTCACCTCACAAACAACACTTGACTACCGTTCGTTAGCTGAGCAGCTCCGAATGTGATCGCTTGAATATTATATTATAAATGACAAAGGACGGTTACGATGGGTGCTGGTAACGCAGTTCCAGCTGATATGCAGTACTTCGAATAACATGCCTCTAACTAAACTTGATAAAAAGCGAAAAATCACTGGTGTTGTTTGTGAGGTGACAATGCATATCGGAATTCACAACTTGATGCTTGATTAATTTAATTTATTTGTTGTGTAAATGTTTAAAAGCGTTTTATTCAAAAATGCCTCCATATAAATCTTTTATTTTCAGCAACAACGAAGACCTTGATCTGAAGTTTGTGAAACAACCAATGCGGTTTTATAGAAAACTCTATTTCGCCTAAAATTGTCGTATTTGTCAAAACTACTTTTCTATCATAAAAAATTATTGCTAGTTCCGATTGCAATATTTGAAACATCAGAACAAACTTCAATCTATGCCTGAACTCGCTATGGAAATTAATTTGAAATTATTTTTCTACGCGCGACGTACTTTGCGATCAAACAGCGACGGTGGCCCTTCAAAAATACTCAGTCGAGCCACCTTAAAAGAGTTATTCAAGCTGACTCGCGGAGAAGAAAAAATGGCGACTGTAACGTGGTTAAGGTCATACTTTGCCGTCGGTGTAACTCAGGAAATAAGACTATCTGATGCCAGGTCTTTTAACAAGATGAGTGGGATGCTATTTGTACTGTAACACAACATTTTGTGTTAAAATCGACTGCAATGGGTGACGAAAATTTTCACATTGACTTCGTGTCATAATTGATAAATTCGGGCTGTTCGGCATTTTTCATCTTGAAATGTTATTAAATGTAGTGAAAATACCACGGTGTTTTAAGCAGAAATGATGATATCATTATGCATTGGTAATGTTTTATAGTGGATCTTTAATTGGAAAATTGGGGAAGATGGATTTTTTTGCCAATCAAAAATGTAAACATTGTTTACATAGTCATTAATAATTCGTCAAAACTCTTGAACTTTGAAATACTCAAGCCTGAAATAAGTCACATTAAGTTTATTTACCCTTCATGAAAGGAGATTTTCGATATCCCAGCAATCGAACCATTTGTTGGCTTTTTATGAAGCATCAAACACAGTATGATTATGCTAATATGGTTATTATTATTCTTGATTACATGGCTGACTTGTGTGAGAGAATACCACACAATTTCCATTTGATTTTATGTCCATTGTATCTGTGCTTTCGATCTATCATGTTTGATTTGTTGGAAAAATTGGGTAAGGTAGCGAAATTTTCTATTTTCTAAAAAGTGTTGCTTTGCCCACAGGTAGCCCAAGCTCACTATCTGTGGTCTTATAAGCCTTATATGGGAGAATATACGCGGATTTTATAAATATAAAAAATTTGTATAAATTATAAAAATAAATGTTCTTACTTGTTTCTTGTGTTTTACTTTGACAGTTTTTTTTAGCAGTTTTGAGTAGTGGAAAAGTTTCTCTCCCTTGTCAAGACCACAGATAGTGAACTTGGGCTACCTGTGCTTTGCCTGGAATTTTTACGTTCTGCGACTGCAATTTTTTTGTTGCATACTGCACATTTCAAATTGTTTTTTGCTACACTTACAAATAGCGATGGAAATGATAAGAAAGATAGATAAATATAACAAAACGCGATAGCTCAGCGACATTTTGTTACAAGTGAATAAGTGGGTAGCATGTGGTGAGCCTGCGTTGCGATGCCACAGTACAGAATTTCACGCATGGTCATGCAAAATGGCCCCTTGTTCAAAATATCAATTATTGGCTTGTAGTCTCACTTGCTACATCAATGGACATAAGAATGGTGTTGACTTACAGTTGCTAGTACTCCATCCAACTGTCTACCACCATGGTTGGACACTATGATGGCATCTGCACCATGTTGAACAGCGAGTTTAGCATCTTCTGCTGTAAGGATACCTTTGATGATCACTGGTAGCTTGGTCATGGACTTCACCCACGATATCACATCCCACGTTATGTCCTTTGCTACCAATTCAGCGGGGGATCTTTCCCTGAGAAGAAAATTAGTTGAAACAAGTGGAATAATGCTCATAATAGATTAGAGATAGAGAGAAGGGTGTTTCGTTGTCTGGCTGGGAGACAAATGGAGGAGTGAGAAAACGAAAAGGAACCTCTGCCTCCAATTCACCCTGCATGGCCTCTAGAGTTTTCTGTGACTCCTTCCTTGCTCAAACTATCTAAAACAGCCCCTACATAAGCTGCGGTTTTATTGATTCCATAAGACCATATGTTCGGGAGTCCTCGGATGAATTATGGTCGAACAGTCATAATTTGTATATTATTTTCAGTTAGTTTTTTTAAAACTTACAGCGGTTTTGGACTTATTAGAGGAATAGATAATCCCTTGAAAAACCCTGGTTTGGCAATCAATCTTCTTCTACCTAATTCCATAGTGTCAACTGTTATAACCAAACCCGTTAAACCCTTTTGGCCTGCTTGGCGAATATGTTGTGCTGTACATTGTTTATCCTTAAAGATATACAGATGCTGCCAGCGAAGACCAGATGGAGAACCTCGATTTATCTCTTCGATAGAGGATGATGAAAATAAACTGAGAGTCATCAGTGTATTGGATCTTGCACATGCTATAGGGAAATAAATACAAGGATTAAAATCGCTGATAATCGTTCTGAGCTATCATAGATGAGTAGTAAGACCTTGCATATTATTTTTAGTAACAGAACCAAGTAAAAATAACCCCTTTCAATGTAAATTGACTTTTCAGCCATAACCCTAAATTGAAAGGTACACACAGGAACTATTCCTAAATTGAAAGGTACGCACAGGAACTATCATAGATGAGTGGTAAGACATTGCATACTATTTTTAGTAACAGAGCTAAGCAAAAATACGTACCTCTTTGAATGTAAATTGACTTTTGAGCCAGGTACGCAAAATTGAAAAATTGAAAGGTACGCACAGGAAATATTTTCAGCGGAGCGCCGATCACTCCTACCACTTATACATATCAGTCGACCTATATTCAGATTCGCACTCACTACCCCTACTTTAAATATTTTGGCTTACGACTCTACTTAAATTTTGATTTTTGCGGAGGGATGATATGAGAACCTGGGAGAGGGAACAAGACACCAAAAAAACAATCAACTCACATATAATCGAATCCGATTCGGGACTCGAACCTGGACATGCACAGTGGTTCAATCTAGAGAAACGCAATAAAATATACCACTACGCCATCAATGCAATCCAAAATATAAATACCGACGTGCTAACATTACCTCTAGCAGTGGCTACTTCACGATCTGGATGAGCCATTTTAAGAAATCCCGTTGGTGCGACACATATCGGCATGCTGATTTTCTGGCCAAGGACAGTTGTTGATAGGTCCACCTTGCTCAACCCTCGTAGCATTCTGGGCCTTAACCTTATCCTATTGGTAACAAAAATATTTATATTAGTAGCCTGCATTGCTAAAATTTCAAATTTTTGATCGAGTCAAGTTGGTGATTTTCTTATCAATTTTTACTGGCAATCATTCTAGTATTAATCACATATCAAACAGACCTTCAATCAGATAGTTTTAGGGATGTTTTGAAAAATGTTGACAAATGACCAAAATTGACATTTTTTTGTTACCCCGGGTAGGGGCAAAATTTCAAATTTTTGATCGATTCAAGTTGGTGATTTTCTTATCAATTTTTACTGGCAATCATTCTAGTATTAATCACATATCAAACAGACCTTCAATCAGATAGTTTTAGGGATGTTTAGAAAAATGTTGAAAAATGACCAAAATTGACATTTTTTTGTTACCCCGGGTAGGGGCAAAATTTCAAATTTTTGATTGAGTCAAGTTGGTGATTTTCTTATCAATTTTTACTGGCAATCATTCTATTATTAATAACCTATCGAACAGACCTTCAATCAGATAGTTTTAGGGATGTTTTGAAAAATGTTGAAAAATGACCAAAATTGACATTTTTTTGTTACCACGGGTAGGGGCAAAATTTCAAATTTTTGATCCAGCCAAGTTGGTGATTTTCTTATCAATTTTTACTGGCAATCATTCTAGTATTAATAACCTATCAAAGAGACCTTCAATCAGATAGTTTTAGGGATGTTTTGAAAAATGTTGAAAAATGACCAAAATTGACATTTTTTTGTTACCCCGGGTAGGGGCAAAATTTCAAATTTTTGATCGAGTCAAGTTCGTGATTTTCTTATCAATTTTTACTGGCAATCATTCTAGTATTAATTACCTAACAAACAGACCTTCAATCAGATAGTTTTAGGGATGTTTTGAAAAATGTTGAAAAATGACCAAAATTGACATTTTTTTGATTTCAAATTTTTGATCGATTGAAGTTGGTGATTTTCTTATCAATTTTTACTGGCAATCATTCTAGGATTAATTACCTAACAAACAGACCTTCAATCAGATAGTTTTAGGGATGTTTTGAAAAATGTTGACAAATGACCAAAATTGACATTTTTTTGTTACCCCGGGTAGGGGCAAAATTTCAAATTTTTGATCGAGTCAAGTTGGTGATTTTCTTATCAATTTTGACTGGCAATCATTCTAGTATTAATAACCTATCAAACAGACCTTCAATCAGATAGTTTTAGGGATGTTTAGAAAAATGTTGAAAAATGACCAAAATTGACATTTTTTTGTTACCCCGGGTAGGGGCAAAATTTCAAATTTTTGATCCATTCAAGTTGGTGATTTTCTTATCAATTTTTACTGGCAATCATTCTATTATTAATAACCTATCGAACAGACCTTCAATCAGATAGTTTTAGGGATGTTTTGAAAAATGTTGACAAATGACCAAAATTGACATTTTTTTGTTACCCCGGGTAGGGGCAAAATTTTAAATTTTTGATCGAGTCAAGTTGGTGATTTTCTTATCAATTTTGACTGGCAATCATTCTAGGATTAATTACCTAACAAACAGACCTTCAATCAGATAGTTTTAGGGATGTTTTGAAAAATGTTGAAAAATGACCAAAATTGACATTTTTTTGTTACCCCGGGTAGGGGCAAAATTTCAAATTTTTGATCCATTCAAGTTGGTGATTTTCTTATCAATTTTTACTGGCAATCATTCTAGTATTAATAACCTATCAAACAGACCTTCAATCAGATAGTTTTAGGGATGTTTTGAAAAATGTTGACAAATGACCAAAATTGACATTTTTTTGTTACCCCGGGTAGGGGCAAAATTTCAAATTTTTGATCGAGTCAAGTTGGTGATTTTCTTATCAATTTTTACTGGCAATCATTCTAGTATTAATCACATATCAAACAGACCTTCAATCAGATAGTTTTAGGGATGTTTTGAAAAATGTTGACAAATGACCAAAATTGACATTTTTTTGTTACCCCGGGTAGGGGCAAAATTTCAAATTTTTGATCGATTCAAGTTGGTGATTTTCTTATCAATTTTTACTGGCAATCATTCTAGGATTAATTACCTAACAAACAGACCTTCAATCAGATAGTTTTAGGGATGTTTTGAAAAATGTTGAAAAATGACCAAAATTGACATTTTTTTGTTACCCCAGGTAGGGGCAAAATTTTAAATTTTTGATCGAGTCAAGTTGGTGATTTTCTTATCAATTTTTACTGGCAATCATTCTAGTATTAATAACCTATCAAACAGACCTTCAATCAGATAGTTTTAGGGATGTTTTGAAAAATGTTGACAAATGACCAAAATTGACATTTTTTTGTTACCCCGGGTAGGGGCAAAATTTTAAATTTTTGATCGAGTCAAGTTGGTGATTTTCTTATCAATTTTGACTGGCAATCATTCTAGGATTAATTACCTAACAAACAGACCTTCAATCAGATAGTTTTAGGGATGTTTTGAAAAATGTTGAAAAATGACCAAAATTGACATTTTTTTGTTACCCCGGGTAGGGGCAAAATTTCAAATTTTTCATCGATTCAAGTTGGTGATTTTCTTATCAATTTTTACTGGCAATCATTCTAGTATTAATAACCTATCAAACAGACCTTCAATCAGATAGTTTTAGGGATGTTTTGAAAAATGTTGACAAATGACCAAAATTGACATTTTTTTGTTACCCCGGGTAGGGGCAAAATTTCAAATTTTTGATCGAGTCAAGTTGGTGATTTTCTTATCAATTTTTACTGGCAATCATTCTAGTATTAATCACATATCAAACAGACCTTCAATCAGATAGTTTTAGGGATGTTTTGAAAAATGTTGACAAATGACCAAAATTGACATTTTTTTGTTACCCCGGGTAGGGGCAAAATTTCAAATTTTTGATCGAGTCAAGTTGGTGATTTTCTTATCAATTTTGACTGGCAATCATTCTAGTATTAATAACCTATCAAACAGACCTTCAATCAGATAGTTTTAGGGATGTTTAGAAAAATGTTGAAAAATGACCAAAATTGACATTTTTTTGTTACCCCGGGTAGGGGCAAAATTTCAAATTTTTGATCCATTCAAGTTGGTGATTTTCTTATCAATTTTTACTGGCAATCATTCTATTATTAATAACCTATCGAACAGACCTTCAATCAGATAGTTTTAGGGATGTTTTGAAAAATGTTGACAAATGACCAAAATTGACATTTTTTTGTTACCCCGGGTAGGGGCAAAATTTTAAATTTTTGATCGAGTCAAGTTGGTGATTTTCTTATCAATTTTGACTGGCAATCATTCTAGGATTAATTACCTAACAAACAGACCTTCAATCAGATAGTTTTAGGGATGTTTTGAAAAATGTTGAAAAATGACCAAAATTGACATTTTTTTGTTACCCCGGGTAGGGGCAAAATTTCAAATTTTTGATCCATTCAAGTTGGTGATTTTCTTATCAATTTTTACTGGCAATCATTCTAGTATTAATAACCTATCAAACAGACCTTCAATCAGATAGTTTTAGGGATGTTTTGAAAAATGTTGACAAATGACCAAAATTGACATTTTTTTGTTACCCCGGGTAGGGGCAAAATTTCAAATTTTTGATCGAGTCAAGTTGGTGATTTTCTTATCAATTTTTACTGGCAATCATTCTAGTATTAATCACATATCAAACAGACCTTCAATCAGATAGTTTTAGGGATGTTTTGAAAAATGTTGACAAATGACCAAAATTGACATTTTTTTGTTACCCCGGGTAGGGGCAAAATTTCAAATTTTTGATCGATTCAAGTTGGTGATTTTCTTATCAATTTTTACTGGCAATCATTCTAGGATTAATTACCTAACAAACAGACCTTCAATCAGATAGTTTTAGGGATGTTTTGAAAAATGTTGAAAAATGACCAAAATTGACATTTTTTTGTTACCCCGGGTAGGGGCAAAATTTTAAATTTTTGATCGAGTCAAGTTGGTGATTTTCTTATCAATTTTTACTGGCAATCATTCTAGTATTAATAACCTATCAAACAGACCTTCAATCAGATAGTTTTAGGGATGTTTTGAAAAATGTTGACAAATGACCAAAATTGACATTTTTTTGTTACCCCGGGTAGGGGCAAAATTTTAAATTTTTGATCGAGTCAAGTTGGTGATTTTCTTATCAATTTTTACTGGCAATCATTCTATTATTAATAACCTATCGAACAGACCTTCAATCAGATAGTTTTAGGGATGTTTTGAAAAATGTTGAAAAATGACCAAAATTGACATTTTTTTGTTACCCCGGGTAGGGGCAAAATTTTAAATTTTTGATCGAGTCAAGTTGGTGATTTTCTTATCAATTTTGACTGGCAATCATTCTAGGATTAATTACCTAACAAACAGACCTTCAATCAGATAGTTTTAGGGATGTTTTGAAAAATGTTGAAAAATGACCAAAATTGACATTTTTTTGTTACCCCGGGTAGGGGCAAAATTTCAAATTTTTCATCGATTCAAGTTGGTGATTTTCTTATCAATTTTTACTGGCAATCATTCTAGTATTAATAACCTATCAAACAGACCTTCAATCAGATAGTTTTAGGGATGTTTTGAAAAATGTTGACAAATGACCAAAATTGACATTTTTTTGTTACCCCGGGTAGGGGCAAAATTTCAAATTTTTGATCGAGTCAAGTTGGTGATTTTCTTATCAATTTTTACTGGCAATCATTCTAGTATTAATCACATATCAAACAGACCTTCAATCAGATAGTTTTAGGGATGTTTTGAAAAATGTTGACAAATGACCAAAATTGACATTTTTTTGTTACCCCGGGTAGGGGCAAAATTTCAAATTTTTGATCGAGTCAAGTTGGTGATTTTCTTATCAATTTTTACTGGCAATCATTCTAGTATTAATCACATATCAAACAGACCTTCAATCAGATAGTTTTAGGGATGTTTTGAAAAATGTTGACAAATGACCAAAATTGACATTTTTTTGTTACCCCGGGTAGGGGCAAAATTTCAAATTTTTGATCGATTCAAGTTGGTGATTTTCTTATCAATTTTTACTGGCAATCATTCTAGTATTAATCACATATCAAACAGACCTTCAATCAGATAGTTTTAGGGATGTTTAGAAAAATGTTGAAAAATGACCAAAATTGACATTTTTTTGTTACCCCGGGTAGGGGCAAAATTTCAAATTTTTGATTGAGTCAAGTTGGTGATTTTCTTATCAATTTTTACTGGCAATCATTCTATTATTAATAACCTATCGAACAGACCTTCAATCAGATAGTTTTAGGGATGTTTTGAAAAATGTTGAAAAATGACCAAAATTGACATTTTTTTGTTACCACGGGTAGGGGCAAAATTTCAAATTTTTGATCCAGCCAAGTTGGTGATTTTCTTATCAATTTTTACTGGCAATCATTCTAGTATTAATAACCTATCAAAGAGACCTTCAATCAGATAGTTTTAGGGATGTTTTGAAAAATGTTGAAAAATGACCAAAATTGACATTTTTTTGTTACCCCGGGTAGGGGCAAAATTTCAAATTTTTGATCGAGTCAAGTTCGTGATTTTCTTATCAATTTTTACTGGCAATCATTCTAGTATTAATTACCTAACAAACAGACCTTCAATCAGATAGTTTTAGGGATGTTTTGAAAAATGTTGAAAAATGACCAAAATTGACATTTTTTTGATTTCAAATTTTTGATCGATTGAAGTTGGTGATTTTCTTATCAATTTTTACTGGCAATCATTCTAGGATTAATTACCTAACAAACAGACCTTCAATCAGATAGTTTTAGGGATGTTTTGAAAAATGTTGACAAATGACCAAAATTGACATTTTTTTGTTACCCCGGGTAGGGGCAAAATTTCAAATTTTTGATCGAGTCAAGTTGGTGATTTTCTTATCAATTTTGACTGGCAATCATTCTAGTATTAATAACCTATCAAACAGACCTTCAATCAGATAGTTTTAGGGATGTTTAGAAAAATGTTGAAAAATGACCAAAATTGACATTTTTTTGTTACCCCGGGTAGGGGCAAAATTTCAAATTTTTGATCCATTCAAGTTGGTGATTTTCTTATCAATTTTTACTGGCAATCATTCTATTATTAATAACCTATCGAACAGACCTTCAATCAGATAGTTTTAGGGATGTTTTGAAAAATGTTGACAAATGACCAAAATTGACATTTTTTTGTTACCCCGGGTAGGGGCAAAATTTTAAATTTTTGATCGAGTCAAGTTGGTGATTTTCTTATCAATTTTGACTGGCAATCATTCTAGGATTAATTACCTAACAAACAGACCTTCAATCAGATAGTTTTAGGGATGTTTTGAAAAATGTTGAAAAATGACCAAAATTGACATTTTTTTGTTACCCCGGGTAGGGGCAAAATTTCAAATTTTTGATCGAGTCAAGTTGGTGATTTTCTTATCAATTTTTACTGGCAATCATTCTAGTATTAATCACATATCAAACAGACCTTCAATCAGATAGTTTTAGGGATGTTTTGAAAAATGTTGACAAATGACCAAAATTGACATTTTTTTGTTACCCCGGGTAGGGGCAAAATTTCAAATTTTTGATCGATTCAAGTTGGTGATTTTCTTATCAATTTTTACTGGCAATCATTCTAGTATTAATCACATATCAAACAGACCTTCAATCAGATAGTTTTAGGGATGTTTAGAAAAATGTTGAAAAATGACCAAAATTGACATTTTTTTGTTACCCCGGGTAGGGGCAAAATTTCAAATTTTTGATTGAGTCAAGTTGGTGATTTTCTTATCAATTTTTACTGGCAATCATTCTATTATTAATAACCTATCGAACAGACCTTCAATCAGATAGTTTTAGGGATGTTTTGAAAAATGTTGAAAAATGACCAAAATTGACATTTTTTTGTTACCACGGGTAGGGGCAAAATTTCAAATTTTTGATCCAGCCAAGTTGGTGATTTTCTTATCAATTTTTACTGGCAATCATTCTAGTATTAATAACCTATCAAAGAGACCTTCAATCAGATAGTTTTAGGGATGTTTTGAAAAATGTTGAAAAATGACCAAAATTGACATTTTTTTGTTACCCCGGGTAGGGGCAAAATTTCAAATTTTTGATCGAGTCAAGTTCGTGATTTTCTTATCAATTTTTACTGGCAATCATTCTAGTATTAATTACCTAACAAACAGACCTTCAATCAGATAGTTTTAGGGATGTTTTGAAAAATGTTGAAAAATGACCAAAATTGACATTTTTTTGATTTCAAATTTTTGATCGATTGAAGTTGGTGATTTTCTTATCAATTTTTACTGGCAATCATTCTAGGATTAATTACCTAACAAACAGACCTTCAATCAGATAGTTTTAGGGATGTTTTGAAAAATGTTGACAAATGACCAAAATTGACATTTTTTTGTTACCCCGGGTAGGGGCAAAATTTCAAATTTTTGATCGAGTCAAGTTGGTGATTTTCTTATCAATTTTGACTGGCAATCATTCTAGTATTAATAACCTATCAAACAGACCTTCAATCAGATAGTTTTAGGGATGTTTAGAAAAATGTTGAAAAATGACCAAAATTGACATTTTTTTGTTACCCCGGGTAGGGGCAAAATTTCAAATTTTTGATCCATTCAAGTTGGTGATTTTCTTATCAATTTTTACTGGCAATCATTCTATTATTAATAACCTATCGAACAGACCTTCAATCAGATAGTTTTAGGGATGTTTTGAAAAATGTTGACAAATGACCAAAATTGACATTTTTTTGTTACCCCGGGTAGGGGCAAAATTTTAAATTTTTGATCGAGTCAAGTTGGTGATTTTCTTATCAATTTTGACTGGCAATCATTCTAGGATTAATTACCTAACAAACAGACCTTCAATCAGATAGTTTTAGGGATGTTTTGAAAAATGTTGAAAAATGACCAAAATTGACATTTTTTTGTTACCCCGGGTAGGGGCAAAATTTCAAATTTTTGATCCATTCAAGTTGGTGATTTTCTTATCAATTTTTACTGGCAATCATTCTAGTATTAATAACCTATCAAACAGACCTTCAATCAGATAGTTTTAGGGATGTTTTGAAAAATGTTGACAAATGACCAAAATTGACATTTTTTTGTTACCCCGGGTAGGGGCAAAATTTCAAATTTTTGATCGAGTCAAGTTGGTGATTTTCTTATCAATTTTTACTGGCAATCATTCTAGTATTAATCACATATCAAACAGACCTTCAATCAGATAGTTTTAGGGATGTTTTGAAAAATGTTGACAAATGACCAAAATTGACATTTTTTTGTTACCCCGGGTAGGGGCAAAATTTCAAATTTTTGATCGATTCAAGTTGGTGATTTTCTTATCAATTTTTACTGGCAATCATTCTAGGATTAATTACCTAACAAACAGACCTTCAATCAGATAGTTTTAGGGATGTTTTGAAAAATGTTGAAAAATGACCAAAATTGACATTTTTTTGTTACCCCGGGTAGGGGCAAAATTTTAAATTTTTGATCGAGTCAAGTTGGTGATTTTCTTATCAATTTTTACTGGCAATCATTCTAGTATTAATAACCTATCAAACAGACCTTCAATCAGATAGTTTTAGGGATGTTTTGAAAAATGTTGACAAATGACCAAAATTGACATTTTTTTGTTACCCCGGGTAGGGGCAAAATTTTAAATTTTTGATCGAGTCAAGTTGGTGATTTTCTTATCAATTTTTACTGGCAATCATTCTATTATTAATAACCTATCGAACAGACCTTCAATCAGATAGTTTTAGGGATGTTTTGAAAAATGTTGAAAAATGACCAAAATTGACATTTTTTTGTTACCCCGGGTAGGGGCAAAATTTTAAATTTTTGATCGAGTCAAGTTGGTGATTTTCTTATCAATTTTGACTGGCAATCATTCTAGGATTAATTACCTAACAAACAGACCTTCAATCAGATAGTTTTAGGGATGTTTTGAAAAATGTTGAAAAATGACCAAAATTGACATTTTTTTGTTACCCCGGGTAGGGGCAAAATTTCAAATTTTTCATCGATTCAAGTTGGTGATTTTCTTATCAATTTTTACTGGCAATCATTCTAGTATTAATAACCTATCAAACAGACCTTCAATCAGATAGTTTTAGGGATGTTTTGAAAAATGTTGACAAATGACCAAAATTGACATTTTTTTGTTACCCCGGGTAGGGGCAAAATTTCAAATTTTTGATCGAGTCAAGTTGGTGATTTTCTTATCAATTTTTACTGGCAATCATTCTAGTATTAATCACATATCAAACAGACCTTCAATCAGATAGTTTTAGGGATGTTTTGAAAAATGTTGACAAATGACCAAAATTGACATTTTTTTGTTACCCCGGGTAGGGGCAAAATTTCAAATTTTTGATCGATTCAAGTTGGTGATTTTCTTATCAATTTTTACTGGCAATCATTCTAGGATTAATTACCTAACAAACAGACCTTCAATCAGATAGTTTTAGGGATGTTTTGAAAAATGTTGAAAAATGACCAAAATTGACATTTTTTTGTTACCCCGGGTAGGGGCAAAATTTCAAATTTTTGATCGATTCAAGTTGGTGATTTTCTTATCAATTTTTACTGGCAATCATTCTAGGATTAATTACCTAACAAACAGACCTTCAATCAGATAGTTTTAGGGATGTTTTGAAAAATGTTGAAAAATGACCAAAATTGACATTTTTTTGTTACCCCGGGTAGGGGCAAAATTTTAAATTTTTGATCGAGTCAAGTTGGTGATTTTCTTATCAATTTTTACTGGCAATCATTCTAGTATTAATAACCTATCAAACAGACCTTCAATCAGATAGTTTTAGGGATGTTTTGAAAAATGTTGACAAATGACCAAAATTGACATTTTTTTGTTACCCCGGGTAGGGGCAAAATTTTAAATTTTTGATCGAGTCAAGTTGGTGATTTTCTTATCAATTTTTACTGGCAATCATTCTATTATTAATAACCTATCGAACAGACCTTCAATCAGATAGTTTTAGGGATGTTTTGAAAAATGTTGAAAAATGACCAAAATTGACATTTTTTTGTTACCCCGGGTAGGGGCAAAATTTTAAATTTTTGATCGAGTCAAGTTGGTGATTTTCTTATCAATTTTGACTGGCAATCATTCTAGGATTAATTACCTAACAAACAGACCTTCAATCAGATAGTTTTAGGGATGTTTTGAAAAATGTTGAAAAATGACCAAAATTGACATTTTTTTGTTACCCCGGGTAGGGGCAAAATTTCAAATTTTTCATCGATTCAAGTTGGTGATTTTCTTATCAATTTTTACTGGCAATCATTCTAGTATTAATAACCTATCAAACAGACCTTCAATCAGATAGTTTTAGGGATGTTTTGAAAAATGTTGACAAATGACCAAAATTGACATTTTTTTGTTACCCCGGGTAGGGGCAAAATTTCAAATTTTTGATCGAGTCAAGTTGGTGATTTTCTTATCAATTTTTACTGGCAATCATTCTAGTATTAATCACATATCAAACAGACCTTCAATCAGATAGTTTTAGGGATGTTTTGAAAAATGTTGACAAATGACCAAAATTGACATTTTTTTGTTACCCCGGGTAGGGGCAAAATTTCAAATTTTTGATCGATTCAAGTTGGTGATTTTCTTATCAATTTTTACTGGCAATCATTCTAGGATTAATTACCTAACAAACAGACCTTCAATCAGATAGTTTTAGGGATGTTTTGAAAAATGTTGAAAAATGACCAAAATTGACATTTTTTTGTTACCCCGGGTAGGGGCAAAATTTCAAATTTTTCATCGATTCAAGTTGGTGATTTTCTTATCAATTTTTACTGGCAATCATTCTAGTATTAATAACCTATCAAACAGACCTTCAATCAGATAGTTTTAGGGATGTTTTGAAAAATGTTGACAAATGACCAAAATTGACATTTTTTTGTTACCCCGGGTAGGGGCAAAATTTTAAATTTTTGATCGAGTCAAGTTGGTGATTTTCTTATCAATTTTGACTGGCAATCATTCTAGGATTAATTACCTAACAAACAGACCTTCAATCAGATAGTTTTAGGGATGTTTTGAAAAATGTTGAAAAATGACCAAAATTGACATTTTTTTGTTACCCCGGGTAGGGGCAAAATTTCAAATTTTTGATCCATTCAAGTTGGTGATTTTCTTATCAATTTTTACTGGCAATCATTCTAGTATTAATAACCTATCAAACAGACCTTCAATCAGATAGTTTTAGGGATGTTTTGAAAAATGTTGACAAATGACCAAAATTGACATTTTTTTGTTACCCCGGGTAGGGGCAAAATTTCAAATTTTTGATCGAGTCAAGTTGGTGATTTTCTTATCAATTTTTACTGGCAATCATTCTAGTATTAATCACATATCAAACAGACCTTCAATCAGATAGTTTTAGGGATGTTTTGAAAAATGTTGACAAATGACCAAAATTGACATTTTTTTGTTACCCCGGGTAGGGGCAAAATTTCAAATTTTTGATCGATTCAAGTTGGTGATTTTCTTATCAATTTTTACTGGCAATCATTCTAGGATTAATTACCTAACAAACAGACCTTCAATCAGATAGTTTTAGGGATGTTTTGAAAAATGTTGAAAAATGACCAAAATTGACATTTTTTTGTTACCCCGGGTAGGGGCAAAATTTTAAATTTTTGATCGAGTCAAGTTGGTGATTTTCTTATCAATTTTTACTGGCAATCATTCTAGTATTAATAACCTATCAAACAGACCTTCAATCAGATAGTTTTAGGGATGTTTTGAAAAATGTTGACAAATGACCAAAATTGACATTTTTTTGTTACCCCGGGTAGGGGCAAAATTTTAAATTTTTGATCGAGTCAAGTTGGTGATTTTCTTATCAATTTTTACTGGCAATCATTCTATTATTAATAACCTATCGAACAGACCTTCAATCAGATAGTTTTAGGGATGTTTTGAAAAATGTTGAAAAATGACCAAAATTGACATTTTTTTGTTACCCCGGGTAGGGGCAAAATTTTAAATTTTTGATCGAGTCAAGTTGGTGATTTTCTTATCAATTTTGACTGGCAATCATTCTAGGATTAATTACCTAACAAACAGACCTTCAATCAGATAGTTTTAGGGATGTTTTGAAAAATGTTGAAAAATGACCAAAATTGACATTTTTTTGTTACCCCGGGTAGGGGCAAAATTTCAAATTTTTCATCGATTCAAGTTGGTGATTTTCTTATCAATTTTTACTGGCAATCATTCTAGTATTAATAACCTATCAAACAGACCTTCAATCAGATAGTTTTAGGGATGTTTTGAAAAATGTTGACAAATGACCAAAATTGACATTTTTTTGTTACCCCGGGTAGGGGCAAAATTTCAAATTTTTGATCGAGTCAAGTTGGTGATTTTCTTATCAATTTTTACTGGCAATCATTCTAGTATTAATCACATATCAAACAGACCTTCAATCAGATAGTTTTAGGGATGTTTTGAAAAATGTTGACAAATGACCAAAATTGACATTTTTTTGTTACCCCGGGTAGGGGCAAAATTTCAAATTTTTGATCGATTCAAGTTGGTGATTTTCTTATCAATTTTTACTGGCAATCATTCTAGGATTAATTACCTAACAAACAGACCTTCAATCAGATAGTTTTAGGGATGTTTTGAAAAATGTTGAAAAATGACCAAAATTGACATTTTTTTGTTACCCCGGGTAGGGGCAAAATTTCAAATTTTTGATCGAGTCAAGTTGGTGATTTTCTTATCAATTTGACTGGCAATCATTCTAGTATTAATAACCTATCAAACAGACCTTCAATCAGATAGTTTTAGGGATGTTTTGAAAAATGTTGACAAATGACCAAAATTGACATTTTTTTGTTACCCCGGGTAGGGGCAAAATTTCAAATTTTTGATCCATTCAAGTTGGTGATTTTCTTATCAATTTTTACTGGCAATCATTCTAGTATTAATCACATATCAAACAGACCTTCAATCAGATAGTTTTAGGGATGTTTTGAAAAATGTTGAAAAATGACCAAAATTGACATTTTTTTGTTACCCCGGGTAGGGGCAAAATTTCAAATTTTTGATCGATTCAAGTTGGTGATTTTCTTATCAATTTTGACTGGCAATCATTCTATTATTAATAACATATCGAACAGACCTTCAATCAGATAGTTTTAGGATGTTTTGAAAAATGTTGAAAAATGACCAAAATTGACATTTTTTTGTTACCCCGGGTAGGGGCAAAATTTCAAATTTTTGATCGAGTCAAGTTGGTGATTTTCTTATAAATTTTGACTGGCAATCATTCTAGTATTAATCACCTATCAAACAGACCTTCAATGAGATAGTTTTAGGGATGTTTTGAAAAATGTTGACAAATGACCAAAATTGACATTTTTTTGTTACCCCGGGTAGGGGCAAAATTTCAAATTTTTCATCGAGTCAAGTTGGTGATTTTCTTATCAATTTTTACTGACAATCATTCTAGGATTAATAACCTATCAAACAGATCTTCAATCAGATAGTTTTAGGGATGTTTAGAAAAATGTTGAAAAATGACCAAAATTGACATTTTTTTGTTACCCCGGATAGGGGCAAAATTTCAAATTTTTGATCCATTCAAGTTGGTGATTTTCTTATCAATTTTTACTGGCAATCATTCTAGTATTAATCACATATCAAACAGACCTTCAATCAGATAGTTTTAGGGATGTTTTGAAAAATGTTGAAAAATGACCAAAATTGACATTTTTTTGTTACCCCGGGTAGGGGCAAAATTTCAAATTTTTGATCGATTCAAGTTGGTGATTTTCTTATCAATTTTGACTGGCAATCATTCTAGGATTAATTACCTATCAAACAGACCTTCAATCAGATAGTTTTAGGGATGTTTAGAAAAATGTTGAAAAATGACCAAAATTGACATTTTTTTGTTACCCCGGGTAGGGGCAAAATTTCAAATTTTTGATCGAGTCAAGTTGGTGATTTTCTTATCAATTTTTACTGGCAATCAATCTAGTATTAATAACCTATCAAACAGACCTTCAATCACATAGTTTTAGGGATGTTTTGAAAAATGTTGACAAATGACCAAAATTGACATTTTTTTGTTACCCCGGGTAGGGGCAAAATTTCAAATTTTTGATCGAGTCAAGTTGGTGATTTTCTTATCAATTTTGACTGGAAATCATTCTAGGATTAATTACCTAACAAATAGACCTTCAATCAGATAGTTTTAGGGATGTTTTGAAAAATGTTGAAAAATGACCAAAATTGACATTTTTTTGTTACCCCGGGTAGGGGCAAAATTTCAAATTTTTGATCCATTCAAGTTGGTGATTTTCTTATCAATTTTTACTGGCAATCATTCTAGTATTAATCACATATCAAACAGACCTTCAATCAGATAGTTTTAGGGATGTTTTGAAAAATGTTGACAAATGACCAAAATTGACATTTTTTTGTTACCCCGGGTAGGGGCAAAATTTCAAATTTTTGATCGATTCAAGTTGGTGATTTTCTTATCAATTTTTACTGGCAATCATTCTAGTATTAATCACATATCAAACAGACCTTCAATCAGATAGTTTTAGGGATGTTTAGAAAAATGTTGAAAAATGACCAAAATTGACATTTTTTTGTTACCCCGGGTAGGGGCAAAATTTCAAATTTTTGATCGAGTCAAGTTGGTGATTTTCTTATCAATTTTTACTGGCAATCATTCTAGTATTAATCACATATCAAACAGACCTTCAATCAGATAGTTTTAGGGATGTTTTGAAAAATGTTGACAAATGACCAAAATTGACATTTTTTTGTTACCCCGGGTAGGGGCAAAATTTCAAATTTTTGATCGAGTCAAGTTGGTGATTTTCTTATCAATTTTTACTGGCAATCATTCTAGTATTAATAACCTATCAAACAGACCTTCAATCAGATAGTTTTAGGGATGTTTTGAAAAATGTTGACAAATGACCAAAATTGACATTTTTTTGTTACCCCGGGTAGGGGCAAAATTTCAAATTTTTGATCGAGTCAAGTTGGTGATTTTCTTATCAATTTTTACTGGCAATCATTCTAGTATTAATAACCTATCAAACAGACCTTCAATCAGATAGTTTTAGGGATGTTTTGAAAAATGTTGACAAATGACCAAAATTGACATTTTTTTGTTACCCCGGGTAGGGGCAAAATTTCAAATTTTTGATCGAGTCAAGTTGGTGATTTTCTTATCAATTTTTACTGGCAATCATTCTAGGATTAATTACCTAACAAATAGACCTTCAATCAGATAGTTTTAGGGATGTTTTGAAAAATGTTGAAAAATGACCAAAATTGACATTTTTTTGTTACCCCGGGTAGGGGCAAAATTTCAAATTTTTGATCCATTCAAGTTGGTGATTTTCTTATCAATTTTTACTGGCAATCATTCTAGTATTAATCACATATCAAACAGACCTTCAATCAGATAGTTTTAGGGATGTTTTGAAAAATGTTGAAAAATGACCAAAATTGACATTTTTTTGTTACCCCGGGTAGGGGCAAAATTTCAAATTTTTGATCCATTCAAGTTGGTGATTTTCTTATCAATTTTTACTGGCAATCATTCTAGGATTAATTACCTAACAAACAGACCTTCAATCAGATAGTTTTAGGGATGTTTTGAAAAATGTTGAAAAATGACCAAAATTGACATTTTTTTGTTACCCCGGGTAGGGGCAAAATTTCAAATTTTTGATCGAGTCAAGTTGGTGATTTTCTTATCAATTTTTACTGGCAATCATTCTAGTATTAATCACATATCAAACAGACCTTCAATCAGATAGTTTTAGGGATGTTTAGAAAAATGTTGAAAAATGACCAAAATTGACATTTTTTTGTTACCCCGGGTAGGGGCAAAATTTCAAATTTTTGATCGAGTCAAGTTGGTGATTTTCTTATCAATTTTTACTGGCAATCATTCTAGTATTAATCACATATCAAACAGACCTTCAATCAGATAGTTTTAGGGATGTTTGAAAAATGTTGACAAATGACCAAAATTGACATTTTTTTGTTACCCCGGGTAGGGGCAAAATTTCAAATTTTTGATCGAGTCAAGTTGGTGATTTTCTTATCAATTTTTAATGGCAATCATTCTAGTATTAATAACCTATCAAACAGACCTTCAATCAGATAGTTTTAGGGATGTTTTGAAAAATGTTGACAAATGACCAAAATTGACATTTTTTTGTTACCCCGGGTAGGGGCAAAATTTCAAATTTTTGATCGAGTCAAGTTGGTGATTTTCTTATCAATTTTTACTGGCAATCATTCTAGTATTAATAACCTATCAAACAGACCTTCAATCAGATAGTTTTAGGGATGTTTTGAAAAATGTTGACAAATGACCAAAATTGACATTTTTTTGTTACCCCGGGTAGGGGCAAAATTTCAAATTTTTGATCGAGTCAAGTTGGTGATTTTCTTATCAATTTTTACTGGCAATCATTCTAGGATTAATTACCTAACAAATAGACCTTCAATCAGATAGTTTTAGGGATGTTTTGAAAAATGTTGAAAAATGACCAAAATTGACATTTTTTTGTTACCCCGGGTAGGGGCAAAATTTCAAATTTTTGATCCATTCAAGTTGGTGATTTTCTTATCAATTTTTACTGGCAATCATTCTAGTATTAATCACATATCAAACAGACCTTCAATCAGATAGTTTTAGGGAATGTTTTGAAAAATGTTGAAAAATGACCAAAATTGACATTTTTTTGTTACCCCGGGTAGGGGCAAAATTTCAAATTTTTGATCCATTCAAGTTGGTGATTTTCTTATCAATTTTTACTGGCAATCATTCTAGGATTAATTACCTAACAAACAGACCTTCAATCAGATAGTTTTAGGGATGTTTTGAAAAATGTTGAAAAATGACCAAAATTGACATTTTTTTGTTACCCCGGGTAGGGGCAAAATTTCAAATTTTTGATCGAGTCAAGTTGGTGATTTTCTTATCAATTTTTACTGGCAATCATTCTAGTATTAATCACATATCAAACAGACCTTCAATCAGATAGTTTTAGGGATGTTTTGAAAAATGTTGACAAATGACCAAAATTGACATTTTTTTGTTACCCCGGGTAGGGGCAAAATTTCAAATTTTTGATCGATTCAAGTTGGTGATTTTCTTATCAATTTTTACTGGCAATCATTCTAGTATTAATCACATATCAAACAGACCTTCAATCAGATAGTTTTAGGGATGTTTAGAAAAATGTTGAAAAATGACCAAAATTGACATTTTTTTGTTACCCCGGGTAGGGGCAAAATTTCAAATTTTTGATTGAGTCAAGTTGGTGATTTTCTTATCAATTTTTACTGGCAATCATTCTATTATTAATAACCTATCGAACAGACCTTCAATCAGATAGTTTTAGGGATGGTTTGAAAAATGTTGAAAAATGACCAAAATTGACATTTTTTTGTTACCCCGGGTAGGGGCAAAATTTCAAATTTTTGATCGAGTCAAGTTGGTGATTTTCTTATCAATTTTTACTGGCAATCATTCTAGTATTAAAAACCTATCAAACAGACCTTTAATCAGATAGTTTTAGGGTTTTTTTTTGAAAAATGTTGACAAATGACCAAAATTGACATTTTTTTGTTACCCCGGGTAGGGGCAAAATTTCAAATTTTTGATCGAGTCAAGTTGGTGATTTTCTTATCAATTTTTACTGGCAATCAATCTAGTATTAATAACCTATCAAACAGACCTTCAATCAGATAGTTTTAGGGATGTTTAGAAAAATGTTGAAAAATGACCAAAATTGACATTTTTTTGTTACCCTGGGTAGGGGCAAAATTTCAAATTTTTGATCCATTCAAGTTGGTGATTTTCTTATCAATTTTTACTGGCAATCATTCTATTATTAATAACCTATCGCACAGACCTTCAATCAGATAGTTTTAGGGATGTTTTGAAAAATGTTGAAAAATGACCAAAATTGACATTTTTTTGTTACCCCGGGTAGGGACAAAATTTCAAATTTTTGATCGATTCAAGTTGGTGATTTTCTTATCAATTTTGACTGGCAATCATTCTAGTATTAATAACCTATCAAACAGACCTTTAATCAGATAGTTTTAGGGATGTTTTGAAAAATGTTGAAAAATGACCAAAATTGACATTTTTTTGTTACCCCGGGTAGGGGCAAAATTTCAAATTTTTGATCCATTCAAGTTGGTGATTTTCTTATCAATTTTTACTGGCAATCATTCTAGTATTAATCACATATCAAACAGACCTTCAATCAGATAGTTTTAGGGATGTTTTGAAAAATGTTGAAAAATGACCAAAATTGACATTTTTTTGTTACCCCGGGTAGGGGCAAAATTTCAAATTTTTGATCGATTCAAGTTGGTGATTTTCTTATCAATTTTTACTGGCAATCATTCTAGGATTAATTACCTAACAAACAGACCTTCAATCAGATAGTTTTAGGGATGTTTTGAAAAATGTTGAAAAATGACCAAAATTGACATTTTTTTGTTACCCCGGGTAGGGGCAAAATTTCAAATTTTTGATCGAGTCAAGTTGGTGATTTTCTTATCAATTTTTACTGGCAATCATTCTAGTATTAATCACATATCAAACAGACCTTCAATCAGATAGTTTTAGGGATGTTTTGAAAAATGTTGACAAATGACCAAAATTGACATTTTTTTGTTACCCCGGGTAGGGGCAAAATTTCAAATTTTTGATCGATTCAAGTTGGTGATTTTCTTATCAATTTTTACTGGCAATCATTCTATTATTAATCACATATCAAACAGACCTTCAATCAGATAGTTTTAGGGATGTTTTGAAAAATGTTGAAAAATGACCAAAATTGACATTTTTTTGTTACCCCGGGTAGGGACAAAATTTCAAATTTTTGATCGATTCAAGTTGGTGATTTTCTTATCAATTTTGACTGGCAATCATTCTAGTATTAATAACCTATCAAACAGACCTTTAATCAGATAGTTTTAGGGATGTTTTGAAAAATGTTGAAAAATGACCAAAATTGACATTTTTTTGTTACCCCGGGTAGGGGCAAAATTTCAAATTTTTGATCCATTCAAGTTGGTGATTTTCTTATCAATTTTTACTGGCAATCATTCTAGTATTAATCACATATCAAACAGACCTTCAATCAGATAGTTTTAGGGATGTTTTGAAAAATGTTGAAAAATGACCAAAATTGACATTTTTTTGTTACCCCGGGTAGGGGCAAAATTTCAAATTTTTGATCGATTCAAGTTGGTGATTTTCTTATCAATTTTTACTGGCAATCATTCTAGGATTAATTACCTAACAAACAGACCTTCAATCAGATAGTTTTAGGGATGTTTTGAAAAATGTTGAAAAATGACCAAAATTGACATTTTTTTGTTACCCCGGGTAGGGGCAAAATTTCAAATTTTTGATCGAGTCAAGTTGGTGATTTTCTTATCAATTTTTACTGGCAATCATTCTAGTATTAATCACATATCAAACAGACCTTCAATCAGATAGTTTTAGGGATGTTTTGAAAAATGTTGACAAATGACCAAAATTGACATTTTTTTGTTACCCCGGGTAGGGGCAAAATTTCAAATTTTTGATCGATTCAAGTTGGTGATTTTCTTATCAATTTTTACTGGCAATCATTCTAGTATTAATCACATATCAAACAGACCTTCAATCAGATAGTTTTAGGGATGTTTAGAAAAATGTTGAAAAATGACCAAAATTGACATTTTTTTGTTACCCCGGGTAGGGGCAAAATTTCAAATTTTTGATTGAGTCAAGTTGGTGATTTTCTTATCAATTTTTACTGGCAATCATTCTATTATTAATAACCTATCGAACAGACCTTCAATCAGATAGTTTTAGGGATGGTTTGAAAAATGTTGAAAAATGACCAAAATTGACATTTTTTTGTTACCCCGGGTAGGGGCAAAATTTCAAATTTTTGATCGAGTCAAGTTGGTGATTTTCTTATCAATTTTTACTGGCAATCATTCTAGTATTAAAAACCTATCAAACAGACCTTTAATCAGATAGTTTTAGGGGTTTTTTTTGAAAAATGTTGACAAATGACCAAAATTGACATTTTTTTGTTACCCCGGGTAGGGGCAAAATTTCAAATTTTTGATCGAGTCAAGTTGGTGATTTTCTTATCAATTTTTACTGGCAATCAATCTAGTATTAATAACCTATCAAACAGACCTTCAATCAGATAGTTTTAGGGATGTTTAGAAAAATGTTGAAAAATGACCAAAATTGACATTTTTTTGTTACCCTGGGTAGGGGCAAAATTTCAAATTTTTGATCCATTCAAGTTGGTGATTTTCTTATCAATTTTTACTGGCAATCATTCTAGGATTAATTACCTAACAAACAGACCTTCAATCAGATAGTTTTAGGGATGTTTTGAAAAATGTTGAAAAATGACCAAAATTGACATTTTTTTGTTACCCCGGGTAGGGGCAAAATTTCAAATTTTTGATCGAGTCAAGTTGGTGATTTTCTTATCAATTTTTACTGGCAATCATTCTAGTATTAATCACATATCAAACAGACCTTCAATCAGATAGTTTTAGGGATGTTTTGAAAAATGTTGACAAATGACCAAAATTGACATTTTTTTGTTACCCCGGGTAGGGGCAAAATTTCAAATTTTTGATCGATTCAAGTTGGTGATTTTCTTATCAATTTTTACTGGCAATCATTCTAGTATTAATCACATATCAAACAGACCTTCAATCAGATAGTTTTAGGGATGTTTAGAAAAATGTTGAAAAATGACCAAAATTGACATTTTTTTGTTACCCCGGGTAGGGGCAAAATTTCAAATTTTTGATTGAGTCAAGTTGGTGATTTTCTTATCAATTTTTACTGGCAATCATTCTATTATTAATAACCTATCGAACAGACCTTCAATCAGATAGTTTTAGGGATGGTTTGAAAAATGTTGAAAAATGACCAAAATTGACATTTTTTTGTTACCCCGGGTAGGGGCAAAATTTCAAATTTTTCATCGAGTCAAGTTGGTGATTTTCTTATCAATTTTTACTGGCAATCATTCTAGTATTAAAAACCTATCAAACAGACCTTTAATCAGATAGTTTTAGGGGTTTTTTTTGAAAAATGTTGACAAATGACCAAAATTGACATTTTTTTGTTACCCCGGGTAGGGGCAAAATTTCAAATTTTTGATCGAGTCAAGTTGGTGATTTTCTTATCAATTTTTACTGGCAATCAATCTAGTATTAATAACCTATCAAACAGACCTTCAATCAGATAGTTTTAGGGATGTTTAGAAAAATGTTGAAAAATGACCAAAATTGACATTTTTTTGTTACCCTGGGTAGGGGCAAAATTTCAAATTTTTGATCCATTCAAGTTGGTGATTTTCTTATCAATTTTTACTGGCAATCATTCTATTATTAATAACCTATCGCACAGACCTTCAATCAGATAGTTTTAGGGATGTTTTGAAAAATGTTGAAAAATGACCAAAATTGACATTTTTTTGTTACCCCGGGTAGGGACAAAATTTCAAATTTTTGATCGATTCAAGTTGGTGATTTTCTTATCAATTTTGACTGGCAATCATTCTAGTATTAATAACCTATCAAACAGACCTTTAATCAGATAGTTTTAGGGATGTTTTGAAAAATGTTGAAAAATGACCAAAATTGACATTTTTTTGTTACCCCGGGTAGGGGCAAAATTTCAAATTTTTGATCGATTCAAGTTGGTGATTTTCTTATCAATTTTTACTGGCAATCATTCTAGGATTAATTACCTAACAAACAGACCTTCAATCAGATAGTTTTAGGGATGTTTTGAAAAATGTTGAAAAATGACCAAAATTGACATTTTTTTGTTACCCCGGGTAGGGGCAAAATTTCAAATTTTTGATCGAGTCAAGTTGGTGATTTTCTTATCAATTTTTACTGGCAATCATTCTAGTATTAATCACATATCAAACAGACCTTCAATCAGATAGTTTTAGGGATGTTTTGAAAAATGTTGACAAATGACCAAAATTGACATTTTTTTGTTACCCCGGGTAGGGGCAAAATTTCAAATTTTTGATCGATTCAAGTTGGTGATTTTCTTATCAATTTTTACTGGCAATCATTCTAGTATTAATCACATATCAAACAGACCTTCAATCAGATAGTTTTAGGGATGTTTAGAAAAATGTTGAAAAATGACCAAAATTGACATTTTTTTGTTACCCCGGGTAGGGGCAAAATTTCAAATTTTTGATTGAGTCAAGTTGGTGATTTTCTTATCAATTTTTACTGGCAATCATTCTATTATTAATAACCTATCGAACAGACCTTCAATCAGATAGTTTTAGGGATGGTTTGAAAAATGTTGAAAAATGACCAAAATTGACATTTTTTTGTTACCCCGGGTAGGGGCAAAATTTCAAATTTTTGATCGAGTCAAGTTGGTGATTTTCTTATCAATTTTTACTGGCAATCATTCTAGTATTAAAAACCTATCAAACAGACCTTTAATCAGATAGTTTTAGGGGTTTTTTTTGAAAAATGTTGACAAATGACCAAAATTGACATTTTTTTGTTACCCCGGGTAGGGGCAAAATTTCAAATTTTTGATCGAGTCAAGTTGGTGATTTTCTTATCAATTTTTACTGGCAATCAATCTAGTATTAATAACCTATCAAACAGACCTTCAATCAGATAGTTTTAGGGATGTTTAGAAAAATGTTGAAAAATGACCAAAATTGACATTTTTTTGTTACCCTGGGTAGGGGCAAAATTTCAAATTTTTGATCCATTCAAGTTGGTGATTTTCTTATCAATTTTTACTGGCAATCATTCTATTATTAATAACCTATCGCACAGACCTTCAATCAGATAGTTTTAGGGATGTTTTGAAAAATGTTGAAAAATGACCAAAATTGACATTTTTTTGTTACCCCGGGTAGGGACAAAATTTCAAATTTTTGATCGATTCAAGTTGGTGATTTTCTTATCAATTTTGACTGGCAATCATTCTATTATTAATAACCTATCGAACAGACCTTCAATCAGATAGTTTTAGGGATGTTTTGAAAAATGTTGAAAAATGACCAAAATTGACATTTTTTTGTTACCCCGGGTAGGGGCAAAATTTCAAATTTTTGATCGATTCAAGTTGGTGATTTTCTTATCAATTTTTACTGGCAATCATTCTAGTATTAATCACATATCAAACAGACCTTCAATCAGATAGTTTTAGGGATGTTTAGAAAAATGTTGAAAAATGACCAAAATTGACATTTTTTTGTTACCCCGGGTAGGGGCAAAATTTCAAATTTTTGATTGAGTCAAGTTGGTGATTTTCTTATCAATTTTTACTGGCAATCATTCTATTATTAATAACCTATCGAACAGACCTTCAATCAGATAGTTTTAGGGATGGTTTGAAAAATGTTGACAAATGACCAAAATTGACATTTTTTTGTTACCCCGGGTAGGGGCAAAATTTCAAATTTTTGATCGATTCAAGTTGGTGATTTTCTTATCAATTTTTACTGGCAATCCTTCTAGTATTAATCACATATCAAACAGACCTTCAATCAGATAGTTTTAGGGATGTTTAGAAAAATGTTGAAAAATGACCAAAATTGACATTTTTTTGTTACCCTGGGTAGGGGCAAAATTTCAAATTTTTGATCCATTCAAGTTGGTGATTTTCTTATCAATTTTTACTGGCAATCATTCTAGTATTAATAACCTATCAAACAGACCTTTAATCAGATAGTTTTAGGGATGTTTTGAAAAATGTTGACAAATGACCAAAATTGACATTTTTTTGTTACCCCGGGTAGGGGCAAAATTTCAAATTTTTCATCGAGTCAAGTTGGTGATTTTCTTATCAATTTTTACTGGCAATCATTCTAGTATTAATCACATATCAAACAGACCTTCAATCAGATAGTTTTAGGGATGTTTTGAAAAATGTTGAAAAATGACCAAAATTGACATTTTTTTGTTACCCCGGGTAGGGGCAAAATTTCAAATTTTTGATTGAGTCAAGTTGGTGATTTTCTTATCAATTTTGACTGGCAATCATTCTAGTATTAATAACCTATCAAACAGACCTTCAATCAGATAGTTTTAGGGATGTTTAGAAAAATGTTGAAAAATGACCAAAATTGACATTTTTTTGTTACCCCGGGTAGGGGCAAAATTTCAAATTTTTGATCGATTCAAGTTGGTGATTTTCTTATCAATTTTTACTGGCAATCATTCTAGTATTAATCACATATCAAACAGACCTTCAATCAGATAGTTTTAGGGATGTTTAGAAAAATGTGGAAAAATGACCAAAATTGACATTTTTTTGTTACCCCGGGTAGGGGCAAAATTTCAAATTTTTGATCCATTCAAGTTGGTGATTTTCTTATCAATTTTTACTGGCAATCATTCTATTATTAATAACCTATCGAACAGACCTTCAATCAGATAGTTTTAGGGATGTTTTGAAAAATGTTGAAAAATGACCAAAATTGACATTTTTTTGTTACCCCGGGTAGGGGCAAAATTTCAAATTTTTGATTGAGTCAAGTTGGTGATTTTCTTATCAATTTTGACTGGCAATCATTCTAGTATTAATAACCTATCAAACAGACCTTCAATCAGATAGTTTTAGGGATGTTTAGAAAAATGTTGAAAAATGACCAAAATTGACATTTTTTTGTTACCCCGGGTAGGGGCAAAATTTCAAATTTTTGATCGATTCAAGTTGGTGATTTTCTTATCAATTTTTACTGGCAATCATTCTAGTATTAATCACATATCAAACAGACCTTCAATCAGATAGTTTTAGGGATGTTTAGAAAAATGTTGAAAAATGACCAAAATTGACATTTTTTTGTTACCCCGGGTAGGGGCAAAATTTCAAATTTTTGATCGATTCAAGTTGGTGATTTTCTTATCAATTTTTACTGGCAATCATTCTAGTATTAATCACATATCAAACAGACCTTCAATCAGATAGTTTTAGGGATGTTTAGAAAAATGTGGAAAAATGACCAAAATTGACATTTTTTTGTTACCCCGGGTAGGGGCAAAATTTCAAATTTTTGATCCATTCAAGTTGGTGATTTTCTTATCAATTTTTACTGGCAATCATTCTATTATTAATAACCTATCGAACAGACCTTCAATCAGATAGTTTTAGGGATGTTTTGAAAAATGTTGAAAAATGACCAAAATTGACATTTTTTTGTTACCCCGGGTAGGGGCAAAATTTCAAATTTTTGATTGAGTCAAGTTGGTGATTTTCTTATCAATTTTGACTGGCAATCATTCTAGTATTAATAACCTATCAAACAGACCTTCAATCAGATAGTTTTAGGGATGTTTAGAAAAATGTTGAAAAATGACCAAAATTGACATTTTTTTGTTACCCCGGGTAGGGGCAAAATTTCAAATTTTTGATCGATTCAAGTTGGTGATTTTCTTATCAATTTTTACTGGCAATCATTCTAGTATTAATCACATATCAAACAGACCTTCAATCAGATAGTTTTAGGGATGTTTAGAAAAATGTGGAAAAATGACCAAAATTGACATTTTTTTGTTACCCCGGGTAGGGGCAAAATTTCAAATTTTTGATCCATTCAAGTTGGTGATTTTCTTATCAATTTTTACTGGCAATCATTCTATTATTAATAACCTATCGAACAGACCTTCAATCAGATAGTTTTAGGGATGTTTTGAAAAATGTTGAAAAATGACCAAAATTGACATTTTTTTGTTACCCCGGGTAGGGACAAAATTTCAAATTTTTGATCGATTCAAGTTGGTGATTTTCGTATCAATTTTGACTGGCAATCATTCTAGTATTAATAACCTATCAAACAGACCTTTAATCAGATAGTTTTAGGGATGTTTTGAAAAATGTTGAAAAATGACCAAAATTGACATTTTTTTGTTACCCCGGGTAGGGGCAAAATTTCAAATTTTTGATCGATTCAAGTTGGTGATTTTCTTATCAATTTTTACTGGCAATCATTCTAGTATTAATCACATATCAAACAGACCTTCAATCAGATAGTTTTAGGGATGTTTAGAAAAATGTTGAAAAATGACCAAAATTGACATTTTTTTGTTACCCCGGGTAGGGGCAAAATTTCAAATTTTTGATCGATTCAAGTTGGTGATTTTCTTATCAATTTTGACTGGCAATCATTCTAGGATTAATTACCTAACAAACAGACCTTCAATCAGATAGTTTTAGGGATGTTTTGAAAAATGTTGACAAATGACCAAAATTGACATTTTTTTTGTTACCCCGGGTAGGGGCAAAATTTCAAATTTTTGATCCATTCAAGTTGGTGATTTTGTTATCAATTTTTACTGGCAATCATTCTATTATTAATAACCTATCGAACAGACCTTCAATCAGATAGTTTTAGGGATGTTTTGAAAAATGTTGAAAAATGACCAAAATTGACATTTTTTTGTTACCCCGGGTAGGGACAAAATTTCAAATTTTTGATCGATTCAAGTTGGTGATTTTCGTATCAATTTTGACTGGCAATCATTCTAGTATTAATAACCTATCAAACAGACCTTTAATCAGATAGTTTTAGGGATGTTTTGAAAAATGTTGAAAAATGACCAAAATTGACATTTTTTTGTTACCCCGGGTAGGGGCAAAATTTCAAATTTTTGATCGATTCAAGTTGGTGATTTTCTTATCAATTTTTACTGGCAATCATTCTAGTATTAATCACATATCAAACAGACCTTCAATCAGATAGTTTTAGGGATGTTTAGAAAAATGTTGAAAAATGACCAAAATTGACATTTTTTTGTTACCCCGGGTAGGGGCAAAATTTCAAATTTTTGATTGAGTCAAGTTGGTAATTTTCTTATCAATTTTTACTGGCAATCATTCTAGGATTAATTACCTAACAAATAGACCTTCAATCAGATAGTTTTAGGGATGTTTTGAAAAATGTTGAAAAATGACCAAAATTGACATTTTTTTGTTACCCCGGGTAGGGGCAAAATTTCAAATTTTTGATCCATTCAAGTTGGTGATTTTCTTATCAATTTTTACTGGCAATCCTTCTAGTATTAATCACATATCAAACAGACCTTCAATCAGATAGTTTTAGGGATGTTTTGAAAAATGTTGAAAAATGACCAAAATTGACATTTTTTTGTTACCCCGGGTAGGGGCAAAATTTCAAATTTTTGATCGATTCAAGTTGGTGATTTTCTTATCAATTTTGACTGGCAATCATTCTAGGATTAATTACCTAACAAACAGACCTTCAATCAGATAGTTTTAGGGATGTTTTGAAAAATGTTGAAAAATGACCAAAATTGACATTTTTTTGTTACCCCGGGTAGGGGCAAAATTTCAAATTTTTGATCGATTCAAGTTGGTGATTTTCTTATCAATTTTTACTGGCAATCATTCTAGGATTAATTACCTAACAAACAGACCTTCAATCAGATAGTTTTAGGGATGTTTTGAAAAATGTTGACAAATGACCAAAATTGACATTTTTTTGTTACCCCGGGTAGGGGCAAAATTTCAAATTTTTGATCGATTCAAGTTGGTGATTTTCTTATCAATTTTTACTGACAATCATTCTAGTATTAATAACCTATCAAACAGACCTTCAATCAGATAGTTTTAGGGATGTTTAGAAAAATGTTGAAAAATGACCAAAATTGACATTTTTTTGTTACCCCGGGTAGGGGCAAAATTTCAAATTTTTGATCGATTCAAGTTGGTGATTTTCTTATCAATTTTTACTGGCAATCATTCTAGTATTAATCACATATCAAACAGACCTTCAATCAGATAGTTTTAGGGATGTTTTGAAAAATGTTGAAAAATGACCAAAATTGACATTTTTTTGTTACCCCGGGTAGGGGCAAAATTTCAAATTTTTGATCGATTCAAGTTGGTGATTTTCTTATCAATTTTTACTGGCAATCATTCTATTATTAATAACCTATCGAACAGACCTTCAATCAGATAGTTTTAGGGATGTTTTGAAAAATGTTGAAAAATGACCAAAATTGACATTTTTTTGTTACCCCGGGTAGGGGCAAAATTTCAAATTTTTGATCGAGTCAAGTTGGTGATTTTCTTATCAATTTTTACTGGCAATCATTCTAGTATTAATCACCTATCAAACAGACCTTCAATCAGATAGTTTTAGGGATGTTTAGAAAAATGTTGAAAAATGACCAAAATTGACATTTTTTTGTTACCCCGGGTAGGGGCAAAATTTCAAATTTTTGATCGATTCAAGTTGGTGATTTTCTTATCAATTTTTACTGGCAATCATTCTATTATTAATAACCTATCGAACAGACCTTCAATCAGATAGTTTTAGGGATGTTTTGAAAAATGTTGAAAAATGACCAAAATTGACATTTTTTTGTTACCCCGGGTAGGGGCAAAATTTCAAATTTTTGATCGAGTCAAGTTGGTGATTTTCTTATCAATTTTTACTGGCAATCATTCTAGTATTAATCACCTATCAAACAGACCTTCAATCAGATAGTTTTAGGGATGTTTAGAAAAATGTTGAAAAATGACCAAAATTGACATTTTTTTGTTACCCCGGGTAGGGGCAAAATTTCAAATTTTTGATCGATTCAAGTTGGTGATTTTCTTATCAATTTTGACTGGCAATCATTCTAGGATTAATTACCTAACAAATAGACCTTCAATCAGATAGTTTTAGGGATGTTTTGAAAAATGTTGAAAAATGACCAAAATTGACATTTTTTTGTTACCCCGGGTAGGGGCAAAATTTCAAATTTTTGATCCATTCAAGTTGGTGATTTTCTTATCAATTTTTACTGGCAATCCTTCTAGTATTAATCACATATCAAACAGACCTTCAATCAGATAGTTTTAGGGATGTTTTGAAAAATGTTGAAAAATGACCAAAATTGACATTTTTTTGTTACCCCGGGTAGGGGCAAAATTTCAAATTTTTGATCGATTCAAGTTGGTGATTTTCTTATCAATTTTGACTGGCAATCATTCTAGGATTAATTACCTAACAAACAGACCTTCAATCAGATAGTTTTAGGGATGTTTTGAAAAATGTTGAAAAATGACCAAAATTGACATTTTTTTGTTACCCCGGGTAGGGGCAAAATTTCAAATTTTTGATCGATTCAAGTTGGTGATTTTCTTATCAATTTTTACTGGCAATCATTCTAGGATTAATTACCTAACAAACAGACCTTCAATCAGATAGTTTTAGGGATGTTTTGAAAAATGTTGACAAATGACCAAAATTGACATTTTTTTGTTACCCCGGGTAGGGGCAAAATTTCAAATTTTTGATCGATTCAAGTTGGTGATTTTCTTATCAATTTTTACTGACAATCATTCTAGTATTAATAACCTATCAAACAGACCTTCAATCAGATAGTTTTAGGGATGTTTAGAAAAATGTTGAAAAATGACCAAAATTGACATTTTTTTGTTACCCCGGGTAGGGGCAAAATTTCAAATTTTTGATCGATTCAAGTTGGTGATTTTCTTATCAATTTTTACTGGCAATCATTCTAGTATTAATCACATATCAAACAGACCTTCAATCAGATAGTTTTAGGGATGTTTTGAAAAATGTTGAAAAATGACCAAAATTGACATTTTTTTGTTACCCCGGGTAGGGGCAAAATTTCAAATTTTTGATCGATTCAAGTTGGTGATTTTCTTATCAATTTTGACTGGCAATCATTCTATTATTAATAACCTATCGAACAGACCTTCAATCAGATAGTTTTAGGGATGTTTTGAAAAATGTTGAAAAATGACCAAAATTGACATTTTTTTGTTACCCCGGGTAGGGGCAAAATTTCAAATTTTTGATCGAGTCAAGTTGGTGATTTTCTTATCAATTTTTACTGGCAATCATTCTAGTATTAATCACCTATCAAACAGACCTTCAATCAGATAGTTTTAGGGATGTTTAGAAAAATGTTGAAAAATGACCAAAATTGACATTTTTTTGTTACCCCGGGTAGGGGCAAAATTTCAAATTTTTGATCGATTCAAGTTGGTGATTTTCTTATCAATTTTTACTGGCAATCATTCTATTATTAATAACCTATCGAACAGACCTTCAATCAGATAGTTTTAGGGATGTTTTGAAAAATGTTGAAAAATGACCAAAATTGACATTTTTTTGTTACCCCGGGTAGGGGCAAAATTTCAAATTTTTGATCGAGTCAAGTTGGTGATTTTCTTATCAATTTTTACTGGCAATCATTCTAGTATTAATCACCTATCAAACAGACCTTCAATCAGATAGTTTTAGGGATGTTTAGAAAAATGTTGAAAAATGACCAAAATTGACATTTTTTTGTTACCCCGGGTAGGGGCAAAATTTCAAATTTTTGATCGAGTCAAGTTGGTGATTTTCTTATCAATTTTTACTGGCAATCATTCTAGTATTAATCACATATCAAACAGACCTTCAATCAGATAGTTTTAGGGATGTTTTGAAAAATGTTGACAAATGACCAAAATTGACATTTTTTTGTTACCCCGGGTAGGGGCAAAATTTCAAATTTTTGATCGATTCAAGTTGGTGATTTTCTTATCAATTTTTACTGACAATCATTCTAGTATTAATAACCTATCAAACAGACCTTCAATCAGATAGTTTTAGGGATGTTTAGAAAAATGTTGAAAAATGACCAAAATTGACATTTTTTTGTTACCCCGGGTAGGGGCAAAATTTCAAATTTTTGATCGATTCAAGTTGGTGATTTTCTTATCAATTTTTACTGGCAATCATTCTAGTATTAATAACCTATCAAACAGACCTTCAATCAGATAGTTTTAGGGATGTTTAGAAAAATGTTGAAAAATGACCAAAATTGACATTTTTTTGTTACCCCGGGTAGGGGCAAAATTTCAAATTTTTGATCGATTCAAGTTGGTGATTTTCTTATCAATTTTTACTGGCAATCATTCTAGTATTAATCACATATCAAACAGACCTTCAATCAGATAGTTTTAGGGATGTTTTGAAAAATGTTGAAAAATGACCAAAATTGACATTTTTTTGTTACCCCGGGTAGGGGCAAAATTTCAAATTTTTGATCGATTCAAGTTGGTGATTTTCTTATCAATTTTTACTGGCAATCATTCTATTATTAATAACCTATCGAACAGACCTTCAATCAGATAGTTTTAGGGATGTTTTGAAAAATGTTGAAAAATGACCAAAATTGACATTTTTTTGTTACCCCGGGTAGGGGCAAAATTTCAAATTTTTGATCGAGTCAAGTTGGTGATTTTCTTATCAATTTTTACTGGCAATCATTCTAGTATTAATCACCTATCAAACAGACCTTCAATCAGATAGTTTTAGGGATGTTTAGAAAAATGTTGAAAAATGACCAAAATTGACATTTTTTTGTTACCCCGGGTAGGGGCAAAATTTCAAATTTTTGATCGATTCAAGTTGGTGATTTTCTTATCAATTTTGACTGGCAATCATTCTAGGATTAATTACCTAACAAACAGACCTTCAATCAGATAGTTTTAGGGATGTTTTGAAAAATGTTGACAAATGACCAAAATTGACATTTTTTTGTTACCCCGGGTAGGGGCAAAATTTCAAATTTTTGATCGATTCAAGTTGGTGATTTTCTTATCAATTTTTACTGGCAATCATTCTAGTATTAATCACATATCAAACAGACCTTCAATCAGATAGTTTTAGGGATGTTTTGAAAAATGTTGAAAAATGACCAAAATTGACATTTTTTTGTTACCCCGGGTAGGGGCAAAATTTCAAATTTTTGATCGATTCAAGTTGGTGATTTTCTTATCAATTTTTACTGGCAATCATTCTATTATTAATAACCTATCGAACAGACCTTCAATCAGATAGTTTTAGGGATGTTTTGAAAAATGTTGAAAAATGACCAAAATTGACATTTTTTTGTTACCCCGGGTAGGGGCAAAATTTCAAATTTTTGATCGAGTCAAGTTGGTGATTTTCTTATCAATTTTTACTGGCAATCATTCTAGTATTAATCACCTATCAAACAGACCTTCAATCAGATAGTTTTAGGGATGTTTAGAAAAATGTTGAAAAATGACCAAAATTGACATTTTTTTGTTACCCCGGGTAGGGGCAAAATTTCAAATTTTTGATCGATTCAAGTTGGTGATTTTCTTATCAATTTTTACTGGCAATCATTCTATTATTAATAACCTATCGAACAGACCTTCAATCAGATAGTTTTAGGGATGTTTTGAAAAATGTTGAAAAATGACCAAAATTGACATTTTTTTGTTACCCCGGGTAGGGGCAAAATTTCAAATTTTTGATCGAGTCAAGTTGGTGATTTTCTTATCAATTTTTACTGGCAATCATTCTAGTATTAATCACCTATCAAACAGACCTTCAATCAGATAGTTTTAGGGATGTTTTGAAAAATGTTGAAAAATGACCAAAATTGACATTTTTTTGTTACCCCGGGTAGGGGCAAAATTTCAAATTTTTGATCGAGTCAAGTTGGTGATTTTCTTATCAATTTTTACTGGCAATCATTCTAGTATTAATCACATATCAAACAGACCTTTAATCAGGTAGTTTTAGGGATGTTTAGAAAAATGTTGAAAAATGACCAAAATTGACATTTTTTTGTTACCCCGGGTAGGGGCAAAATTTCAAATTTTTCATCGATTCAAGTTGGTGATTTTCTTATCAATTTTTACTGGCAATCATTCTAGTATTAATCACATATCAAACAGACCTTCAATCAGATAGTTTTAGGGATGTTTAGAAAAATGTTGAAAAATGACCAAAATTGACATTTTTTTGTTACCCCGGGTAGGGGCAAAATTTCAAATTTTTGATTGAGTCAAGTTGGTGATTTTCTTATCAATTTTTACTGGCAATCATTCTATTATTAATAACCTATCGAACAGACCTTCAATCAGATAGTTTTAGGGATGGTTTGAAAAATGTTGAAAAATGACCAAAATTGACATTTTTTTGTTACCCCGGGTAGGGGCAAAATTTCAAATTTTTGATCGAGTCAAGTTGGTGATTTTCTTATCAATTTTTACTGGCAATCATTCTAGTATTAATCACATATCAAACAGACCTTCAATCAGGTAGTTTTAGGGATGTTTAGAAAAATGTTGAAAAATGACCAAAATTGACATTTTTTTGTTACCCCGGGTAGGGGCAAAATTTCAAATTTTTGATCCATTCAAGTTGGTGATTTTCTTATCAATTTTTACTGGCAATCATTCTAGTATTAATCACATATCAAACAGACCTTCAATCAGATAGTTTTAGGGATGTTTAGAAAAATGTTGACAAATGACCAAAATTGACATTTTTTTGTTACCCTGGGTAGGGGCAAAATTTCAAATTTTTCATCGAGTCAAGTTGGTGATTTTCTTATCAATTTTTACTGGCAATCATTCTAGTATTAATCACATATCAAACAGACCTTCAATCAGATAGTTTTAGGGATGTTTAGAAAAATGTTGAAAAATGACCAAAATTGACATTTTTTTGTTACCCCGGGTAGGGGCAAAATTTCAAATTTTTGATCGATTCAAGTTGGTGATTTTCTTATCAATTTTTACTGGCAATCATTCTAGTATGAATCACATATCAAACAGACCTTCAATCAGATAGTTTTAGGGATGTTTAGAAAAATGTTGACAAATGACCAAAATTGACATTTTTTTGTTACCCCGGGTAGGGGCAAAATTTCAAATTTTTCATCGAGTCAAGTTGGTGATTTTCTTATCAATTTTTACTGGCAATCATTCTAGTATTAATCACATATCAAACAGACCTTCAATCAGATAGTTTTAGGGATGTTTAGAAAAATGTTGAAAAATGACCAAAATTGACATTTTTTTGTTACCCCGGGTAGGGGCAAAATTTCAAATTTTTGATGGATTCAAGTTGGTGATTTTCTTATCAATTTTTACTGGCAATCATTCTAGTATGAATCACATATCAAACAGACCTTCAATCAGATAGTTTTAGGGATGTTTAGAAAAATGTTGACAAATGACCAAAATTGACATTTTTTTGTTACCCCGGGTAGGGGCAAAATTTCAAATTTTTCATCGAGTCAAGTTGGTGATTTTCTTATCAATTTTTACTGGCAATCATTCTAGTATTAATAACCTATCAAACAGACCTTTAATCAGATAGTTTTAGGGATGTTTTGAAAAATGTTGACAAATGACCAAAATTGACATTTTTTTGTTACCCCGGGTAGGGGCAAAATTTCAAATTTTTGATCGAGTCAAGTTGGTGATTTTCTTATCAATTTTTACTGGTAATTATTCTAGTATTAATAACCTAACAAACAGACCTTCAATCAGATAGTTTTAGGGATGTTTTGAAAAATGTTGAAAAATGACCAAAATTGACCATTTTTTGTTACCCCGGGTAGGGGCAAAATTTCAAATTTTTGATCGAGTCAAGTTGGTGATTTTCTTATCAATTTTTACTGGCAATCAATCTAGTATTAATAACCTATCAAACAGACCTTCAATCAGATAGTTTTAGGGATGTTTAGAAAAATGTTGAAAAAAGACCAAAATTGACATTTTTTTGTTACCCTGGGTAGGGGCAAAATTTCAAATTTTTGATCGATTCAAGTTGGTGATTTTCTTATCAATTTTTACTGGCAATCATTCTATTATTAATAACCTATCGAACAGACCTTCAATCAGATAGTTTTAGGGATGTTTTGAAAAATGTTGAAAAATGACCAAAATTGACATTTTTTTGTTACCCCGGGTAGGGACAAAATTTCAAATTTTTGATTGAGTCAAGTTGGTCATTTTCTTATCAATTTTTACTGGCAATCATTCTATTATTAATAACCTATCGAACAGACCTTCAATCAGATAGTTTTAGGGATGTTTTGAAAAATGTTGAAAAATGACCAAAATTGACATTTTTTTGTTACCCCGGGTAGGGGCAAAATTTCAAATTTTTGATCGAGTCAAGTTGGTGATTTTCTTATCAATTTTTACTGGCAATCAATCTAGTATTAATAACCTATCAAACAGACCTTCAATCAGATAGTTTTAGGGATGTTTAGAAAAATGTTGAAAAAAGACCAAAATTGACATTTTTTTGTTACCCTGGGTAGGGGCAAAATTTCAAATTTTTGATCGATTCAAGTTGGTGATTTTCTTATCAATTTTTACTGGCAATCATTCTATTATTAATAACCTATCGAACAGACCTTCAATCAGATAGTTTTAGGGATGTTTTGAAAAATGTTGAAAAATGACCAAAATTGACATTTTTTTGTTACCCCGGGTAGGGACAAAATTTCAAATTTTTGATTGAGTCAAGTTGGTCATTTTCTTATCAATTTTTACTGGCAATCATTCTATTATTAATAACCTATCGAACAGACCTTCAATCAGATAGTTTTAGGGATGTTTTGAAAAATGTTGAAAAATGACCAAAATTGACATTTTTTTGTTACCCCGGGTAGGGACAAAATTTCAAATTTTTGATTGAGTCAAGTTGGTCATTTTCTTATCAATTTTTACTGGCAATCATTCTAGTATTAATAACCTATCAAACAGACCTTTAATCAGATAGTTTTAGGGATGTTTTGAAAAATGTTGACAAATGACCAAAATTGACATTTTTTTGTTACCCCGGGTAGGGGCAAAATTTCAAATTTTTCATCGAGTCAAGTTGGTGATTTTCTTATCAATTTTTACTGGCAATCATTCTAGTATTAATCACATATCAAACAGACCTTCAATCAGATAGTTTTAGGGATGTTTTGAAAAATGTTGAAAAATGACCAAAATTGACATTTTTTTGTTACCCCGGGTAGGGGCAAAATTTCAAATTTTTGATTGAGTCAAGTTGGTGATTTTCTTATCAATTTTGACTGGCAATCATTCTAGTATTAATAACCTATCAAACAGACCTTCAATCAGATAGTTTTAGGGATGTTTAGAAAAATGTTGAAAAATGACCAAAATTGACATTTTTTTGTTACCCCGGGTAGGGACAAAATTTCAAATTTTTGATCGAGTCAAGTTGGTGATTTTCTTATCAATTTTTAGTGGCAATCATTTTAGTATTAAACACATACCAAACAGACCTTCAATCAGATAGTTTTAGGAATGATTTGAAATATGTTGAAAAATGAAAAATGACCAAAATTTACAATTTTTTTGTGTTATGTATATAACGAAAAGATTATCTATCAGTCACTTCCAAGGGTGGCCACCTACCCCCCCCCCCCCCCCCCCCCCCCCCCCCCCCCCCCCTCCGGGCAACACTCCAGGCATTGGATTTTTTTTTTTAAATTGTCAAATCCCCACCTGTGTGGGCAAGCTACATTGTCAAATGCCCTACCGTTAGGGCCCTGGTAGACAGATTCTGCATCCCCAGGCAAGCAGTGTGGTCACCCTGTATACATTACCAGTCGCTTTGCTTTGCATGGTCAAAAGCGTGTTCACGAACTGTCACACATGCAAGACTTAAGTTACTTATCTAGGAGACTCCATTGTTTAAGTGAAACAAAGCCAGCGGGAATAAATTATAAATATGAAGTAATGTAACAAGAAAATTGTCCTTTTAATATTTGCTGGTAAGCACAGCTGACTTTGTATCAAGTGCGATTGATGCATATTTATATCATTCGGAAAGCTTTCAAAGTCATGCAGAAGGTTGAATCACCATATAAACATTTTAGAAAAATAAATATTTCTAGATTTACGAACTAGACTGAACAGGCGAGTGTAAAATATGTTTGACATTTATTTATTTTTGACCACTGACCATATAATATTTCGATTGTCAAATGGCCCACCAGTCGGGCAACATATTTTTGTCAAATGCCTGCCCCTGCAGAGAAATGCTCAAGTCAAATGCCAGGGGTATGCCAGGAGGGGGAATGGGCACCCTTGGAATTGACTGATACATTATGCGATTGATCAAAGGAATAAATATTGTGAAGTTTTACAGTATATATAACGAAACGATTATGCGATTGATTTACGGCATAAATAATTTTAAGTTTCATAGTATATAAGACCCATATAACGAAACGACTGTGCAACTGATCCATGGCATACATTTTGTGTTATGTATATAACGAAACAATTATGCGATTGATCAACGGCATAAATATTGTTAAGTTTTATAGTATATAACGAAACGATTATGCGAATGATTTACGGCATACATTTTATTTTATTTTATTTTATTACATACGATTTTATTTGCATAAAGAATTTCGTTATATATACCCTTAAAATAGCATATATCGATTGCACACGCCGGGTAATACATTGACCCCGTCCGAATATACTACTTATAGCTACTCGTTTTCCCTCAAAACCTACCGGGACTTACTCGATTTAGTGTTAGACCGGTTTTTTTAGCTTAGACTGTCATGTATAGCTAGTTTCAAATGTCAATTAAGATAAAACTACCCTCTGGTACTAGGGTTTATGATGATCATATATATTATGGTCGCCATTAACAAAACACTTACTCATTCGGCAAAACTATAAACTTGTATACAAGACCTGATTAAAATGGCTACGAGCTTTGCTCAACTCTGCTGGTGACCAATTTGGTTGGTATAATTCTATCTATTTGTATTTCTAGCTGGAGTTGTTATCTAGATTCATTGGATTGTTTTTTTATAAACAATCCAATGAACGCATTAGAATGAACGACAACGTGTTTGTCAATATTTTGATACCTTTTGTATGCTTCTACATTGTCTCTCAATGTCAATTCTTCATCGGCTCCTCCGGTATAAAATCTTAATCCATGGTCACTCAACTTGTCTTTTGCTTTCTTCTCGAAATCATCTAAACAAAGTGGTTCAGAGGGACTGTCTTGCTCGTGAGACATCTTTGAATGCAGAGAAATAATATCCTGTCACCAGAGTCACGCAATACTAGCCTCCCCGCTCTGTTTCTTGTCACCGTCTTGTGTGACGATTTTTTGGCTTTCTGATTATCTTTGGCCGGCGTAGTTAATCGAATGATTCGGAAATCGAATACAATCGAACGCAGTCATATGATTGGATTCGATTGCATAACGCCAAAAAAATTGTGAATTCGTTGATTGCATGCGATTTCCGAACAATCGAATGGTTGATTGCAATTGAGTACCATACGAGTAAACGTAAATTTACAGTAATATATATAAATTATAATAATAAAACAGTGACTTTTTAGTTAATTTACAACTGTAAATTAATAAAAATGTATTTTGCTTACAATCGAACGCAATGTAATGTCGCAATCGAATGTTCTAAGAAGAGCCATGTTCCTATCAGGTATTTTCAACTCCCTCTGTAGCGCATTTTAAAATCAAGAACAAATACAATTTCAAGAGCATACCCGATACTGTTACTACTGATCAGCATTTGAAAGCTATTGAGTATCTAACTATCGATCTGTGTTTGCTACGCGAAAAGATCAGGCTGATATGCATGGACGTGCAGAAACAAAAATACTAGCCTGCGTGGCGGCTCTAGGGTTTGGGGAGAGAAGGGGAGGGAAAAGGGAAGAAGGGAGAGCCTGCCGACAAACCCCTCTTTTTTGACTCTACGCCCACTAGTAAACACTAGTCGTTCTGGTATCCATCAATGTCAATAAACAGGCAAAAATGCCATTATCAACCAATCAAGTAGACGTTGAAATTTGATAGAACGAACGAGCGGATCAGTTTGTAAATACAATGAATGCCGTGTAAAACAAGATCGAACTCTAAACATTCTTTAGCGCATCTAAAGGAAATAGAGCCCGCACATCTACAAATGAATCGAAATGCTGAGACCAGCGACTGAAAGTCCAGATTATTCATGTAACACAATAGTTCAAAGTTCAGCTTGACACTCAATCATATAGAGGGTCCTGAAGGGGGGTATCCAATCCCAATTCCCAATCAATTTTTTATCAAAATCCCAATTACCACAGGAAGCCCAAACATTAACCACAGGAAGCCCAAATTGAATACTAACCTCAGGAAGCCCAAGATAGTTCGATTTTCTCTTCTAGTCTACTAAAACGACGTAAAATGTTGCAAATTACTCAATTTAAAACATTATTTTAGCATCTAAAGAGAAAACGAATGGACAAGAAATAGCCAAATCCTATGGACAAATCCCAATCCCAATGGACAAATCCCAATCCCAATGGGCAAATCCCAATTCCCAGCCTCGAAAAAAGGCAAATCCCAATTCCCAATTTACCCCTTCAGGACCCTCCATATACTAAGTAAACTGAATATCGATTGTCTTTTAAAATATAAACCGCCAAAAGCCTTCTTCTGCTTTTGTTTATGAAGAAAACATAAAACCAGAGCTTTCTAGCTTAGATAAAACAAGATGACTAATCACTATAAAATGGCACCATGTTGTGAATATGCGTCTCGCACCATGACGTGATGAGTGATTCTTCGATCTTAACCAATCAAAAACTACGTCCATCTGGTCGGCAGGCTCTTCCTTCCCTCCTTCTCCCCACCACCCCTCCCCTCCCCCTCTCTTCACCAATCCCCAAGAGCCGCCACGCAGGCTACAAAAATACAACTATACAAGCTTAATATGTACAAAGTATCTAGGCGTCTCCTTTTGAAACTGATTGGGAACATTTTCTGAAGTCCAAATTTCGATTGTAACTGATTTATGGTGTAACTTATCTATAGTAAATATGAAAATTAATTAAATAATCACAGTTCCGTTCAGCGACCACGAGTGATTGTTCCAAGTCGGGGTTCGAGTTACTGTGCATGATCAATAATTAATTGTACATGTAGTTTTGCTATGTGTGTGAATTCCAACCTCGACTTGGAACTATTCAGTTTGTGGTCACTGAACGGAACTGTGAAAAGGTCTATTAAAGAAGGATTCTATTAATTCTATTACAGTGCGACTCGCCGTACCGTAGTCACTTACAAAAACATTTGATGAATTTTTTACATTATTTTGACATTTTTTCATCTCAGTCGGACCAATCAGATACACGTTTATATCGAGAGGCGGAGTTTATATCGAGAGGCGGAGTTAATATCGATCAGAGGCGGAGACTTTAGATACTTTGATGTCTGTAATTGGTCCGATTGAGATGAAAAAATGTCAAAATAATGTCAAAAATTCATCAAAAGTTTTTGTAGGTGACTACGGTACGACGAGTCGCACTGTAAAGTACTGCTTAGCAATCATTTTTGACTCTTTAAAAGAGAACTAAATTACTACTCGTTCTGGAGAAAAAAATATTGATTTTGATGTCACCAGACGATCGTGACTAAAAGTACACACGGGTACATACGAGTAACATATACGAGTAACATACGACTACATACGACTGCATACGACTACATACGACTACATACGACTAACATACGAGAACATACGAGTAACATACGAGTAACATACGACTACATACGAGTAACATACGACTACATACGAGTAACATACGAAAAAAAGACAAAATGAATTTTATTAATTACAATTATACCACATTTTAGAACTAGTGTCCCATAAAATCTCATAAAATCCATGAAAATGAATAACAAACCAACAACAAGTAATTATTAACCCATGCAGCCGGTAACTAAAATTGAACGTTGAAATTGGTTCTATTCCCCATACATTGTTAAATTATTAGAAACTAGACGCTCTAGGAGCGTGAAGTCGGGCTAGTCATAAAATCAAAACAGGAGGCTAAACAATTCTACGTTGGGCTTCCTGTGTTCGTTCCCAAAGCATCATGGGGCCTATATGCGACATGACAGATAGATAGATAGATACATAGATACATAGATTGACTAAAAGGTAAACCTAGAGTCGGGCCCTCTAGCCCGACTAATAAATAAAAATGTACAATATTTCAATCCATTTTATAATGATTGTTTCAATTTTGTTTCCATTTTTTTGTCTTTTTTTCATTTTTAAATCCATTTTTTTGTCTTTTTTTTTCATTTTTAAATCCATGTTTTCCTTCTTTTTTTTCATTTTTAAATCCATTTTTTTTGTCTTGTTTTCGTATGTTACTCGTATGTAGTCGTATGCATGTTACTCGTATGTAGTCGTATGTTACTCGTATGTTACTCGTATGTTCTCGTATGTTAGTCGTATGTAGTCGTATGTAGTCGTATGTAGTCGTATGTTACTCGTATGTTACTCGTATGTACCCGTGTGTACTTTTAGTCACGATCGTCACCAGACTCCTAGGTTGTGCGTCACTTATCTCTATTAGTAGGTGATCTAATTGGATTAGATATATTTCATACCAATTTATTTAGTGCATGACATTTAATTTAAAAATGCTTCTTTTTTTAAAACGAAAATTGGCCCCTCCGCACAAATAACCCCTGTCAACTGTCTAAAGGCTTCATATTAGCTGTGAACATTCTAGCTGGTTTACACTACAGTTTGCTAGACAATTCTCTTGTGTGTTAGCCAATCAGAACGCTGTGAGGCACATGCGATGATGGTTGTAAACCTACCCAGATTGCGCCGGAGTTGATAAGCCAATCAGATTGCACGATTAGTGTTAGCCGACGCTTTTGAGGCAGTGACGTTCAAGCAAGTCCTTTGAAAACTTGACTTATTTATCTTAACATTTATAAACCTGACTACACAAGTAGGATTTAAGATATCTTATCATCATTGACTGATCATTTTCCTGTATGTTTGATACAATTATAGAGGGATGTTTGCCTGTTGAATGACACTAGCAATAATTAAGGCGTAACTGAAGTACATGTAAATACAGATGGGACTTCGATGTGAAAGTGGTTGGGATGCTCGTTGTCCCTTTTAGGAGTTAAAATCAGTGTTTTAGTCCTGCTTAGGGTGTTCATAAACGAAAAAGAAAACAAACATAGTTAAATAAATGATCCCTTTTGGGTAATGGCGGTCAACACTGGGGTGGACCACAGGTAGCCCAAGCTATGCATTTGTACGTTTTTTAGCAATATGACGAAATATTTAAAATGCAATTAAAATAAACATGTCTACCTGAGAGGAAATGGCCTGAAACTTCACAGGAATGCAAAGAAAAACACAACACACAGGTAGACATGTTAATTTTTATTGCATTTTAAATATTTCGTCATATTGCTAAAAAAACGTACAAATGCATAGCTTGGGCTACCTGTGGGTGGACTAATAGAAACGAGCAAGGCATACGAGTGACATACGACCGCTTTTAATACTGGATAGTCTAACATCACGATATTGAAATAGGAGCTAGACATATGACGAAAGGTCAATGGAATAACAAAGCAAGCAAATAAGCGACCGGAGATATACTCTGCTGCCCATTTGTGAGAGACAGCAGGCCCCCACCAGCTATACTGAAAAACATAGCCTGCTCAACAACAAATAGAACATTTAATTAGCATATCAATCAATCCCAGTAGCTGTGGGAAAGTGTTTCACTGGTGAATCGAGACACTTTTAGTTACGGTTGCAAAGACAAGCGATGGCGGAAAGGAAGTCTTACCAATCTTCGCGGCAGCTTTTTTGTTTGAGCGATGTTGAAAAACTAGCCAAGCAAACGTTACGTAAAGAGACTGTGGAATATTTCTCTTGTGGAGCTGACGAAGAGGTAACACTGAGGAATAATATACAGGCTTTCCAAAGGTTTGTTACGACTGAGTTAAATAAGTAATTTTAAATCTAAAATAATTAATTAAAAAAACAGTAGTATATGGCCTTAAAACTGCTCTTATAATTAGACACTACTGAAGGACAACTTTAATAGAGTGCAAATAATATAACCGTGAAATAGATAGCAACAAATAGGAGATAGTTAGAGTACAAACATTAAAAGTGTGCAATACTTTGTACTATTTACCACTAAATAGTGTTGATTAAACAATAGAGAACAAAAGAATTTGCATAATTTAGCAGTATTTAGTGGTATTTATGTTGCACACTTTTAGTATTTGTACTCTAGTGCTTAGTTAGGCAAGACATAGGATTTCAGTGAGGCAAGACAGGAGCACGGGCTTTTTCTAGATCAACGACTCAGTGCGCAAAAGAATATGTTTCTGACGTTTAATGAGTTAAAAATGAAGACACAAGTATACTAAAATAAACAACTATAACTAAAATAAATACCCAATACGCAAATGAACTAGTATTTGCTAACACTTTTATTTCTTTTGAGCTAAAAAATCAAGACACATGCAAGACGCATCTAAAACTAAAATTAAGACACAAACACAGTGAATTCGAATTAACAACACAGCACGCAAATTAAATTGTTTGTTATCCATTTATTCTTTTATGGTCGAAAAACCAAGACACAAGACACATCTAAAACTAAAATCAAGACACAAACACAGTGAATTAACAACACGGCACGCAAATGAAATTGTTTGCTATCCATTTAATTGTTTCAAAAACATGTAGCTAGAAATCAAGATGCAAGACACATTTATAAAAATCAAAATCAAGAAAAAAAACATACCTTGCTCTCCATTTTATTGTTTCAACTTGCGCGCAGCAAATAATGAATACACAAGACGGAATTCTAACTCGAGAACTCAATCAAAGCTAGAAAAAAATGAACCAAAACAACAAGGAAAAACCTACCAAATAATGAAATGAAACAAACTCCGTGTTTTCTCCTGAAAAATACGTCTCAAATGATGCAGTTTTTTCCACGTGTGCCCCAGTCGTCGCAAGCTAAAATGAAATGTGTCTCTCCTCCGTCACATACTGCACGTGCAAGACCGGTCACGGCTCGCTTATTTCTCGACAAATCAAATTTAGGCAAGAAATAGCACATAGTTAGTAATTAGTTAGCTAGCTAACTATTTCACGGTTATATTAGAGTACAAACACTAAAAGTGTGCAACATAAATACCACTAAATACTGCTAAATTATGCAAATTCTTTTGTTCTCTATTGTTTAATCAACACTATTTAGTGGTAAATAGTACAAAGTATTGCACACTTTTAGTGTTAGTACTCTATTTGCACTCTATTCTTCAACTAAAATATGTAATAAGGATAAAAGTTGCATTTGAATTTCGTATCTTGGACATCTTGTGCTGCATATTATACGATTTGATCTTTCCAAGTAGAAACCCGAAAACTCGAAAACAATTTTAATTTTAATTTTAAAGCCTTAAATATACAGTATGTGTGTGCAATTCCGGACGGTTTTTAGATAAATTGCCATATCATTCGTTAAATGCATTGTTTAGGAAATATATTTTCCTTGGAGATGAGGTAACATCTAATAAATATTTATATAAAGTATTGGTCAATTTTAGCAATTTTTAAAAATGTTATGGATATATTTGTAAAGTAGTTTGAGTGGTGCAATTCCGGACAGTTGTGTGCAAAGCCGGACACTATTAAAGTAGGTTCTGTTTAATCAATTCTTTTAAGTTATTTCCTAATTTTCGAATGCTTATGATAGATTTTCTATTTCAACAGTCAAATTTGAGATTAAAGCATAAATTTGTGTTAATTAAATCATGAATTACGTTGCTTGATTAAACGTTTGAGCACTAAAGTATTTCACACATGAGTAATTGCCCTCGTGCGCTGGATTCTGCAAATGAATATAAATGTCCTATAAATGAATAGTGCATGGTGATTAAACTAGATAACTTTTAAGATAACTTTTGTTTGCAAAATCAACCTGCAGTTGAATTGTATATTTTTAAGCGACATTTTAACCAACAATTCAAAGTTACCAGGTGATTGCTATAAATCTTGTTTATTTTATCGTCCGGAATTGCACTACCCTGGATGCCAGGGGTTTGAGAAGTTTTTACGATTTAACGTAGTTTCGAGGACTATTTTCAATGTATTTTGTTTGTTTGGTAGAGTATCGTTCCACAAACCTCTGGCCACTCGAGACATCTGCAACGGACGGTGTTTGTTTCACGTCATTTCCTGTCAAACCGGTTTATAGTGCCAAATTTGCATGTGTCAACGATTTTCCTTATCCAGTTCGCAAAACTGAGAATACATCTCTTCTCTTAATAAAATAGTAAATTGCTTCCTCCTGCACATAATTTAGCTCCCGTATTTCTGTGTATTTTGATGCTAGCTCGAACTGTATAGCGTTGTGAAATATACCATTGTAATTGTAATTGTAAAAACCGGTTTAGCATAACATGCGTCATAATCTGCATTTAGGGCCAATCAAAAATGAGAAAGTTGCTTTTTTGGTTGTTTTGGGATAGCTGTGTTACCGATATGGCCGCGCGAAACCTAATACGAGTACAAAAAACGAGGGTGGGGGAGGGGGAGGGGAGAAGAGCGGAGGAAACGCTTGCAAACAAACCCCGGGATTCTGAAAAACGCCCCTATGACCTTTCACAGCTGGGCGCCGCTGTCTCGTTTGCTCGGCACTCGTCTATCAACAGTTTTAAAAAGCAATCAGATATCGGATACTCTTAATTATAGCCGTTAAAAATAGAAAATTTCAAATCCAACGCAAATTGTAGATAACATTCTCATCTTTAATAAACAGTTGATAGTATTTAATACAAAGAATAGCTAAATAATAAACAGATAGTTCATTGAGTTTGTTTCTATAGAGTGTGATTCGTCCATAATCACGGCAAGGAACGGCGAAAGCTTTCGCCGTCAGATAGACAAGATAGAAAGTTATCGCTCAAAACTTCCACGGCCGAACCAAATAGAAGCAGAACCGCTGCAAGTCCTTCCCCGCTTATCTCACTTTCTGCTTTCGATTGAGCCTTGATTCCAAAGTGATCTGCCTCTTTTATTAAAACGCAGCACTTTTCATTTGCTAAGTCTTTCCAGCACGAGTACCATTAAAGATTTCCAGTGAAAGATCAAGCTCTTTCCAAAGCCTGTTGACAGGACGGCGAACAGATCTCCCCCGAAAACAAGTTGTTTCAATGCTTCTTTCTGTTCTGGCTTGAGAACTATTCTTAATTGTGATATAATGTCTGTTAAAACTTCTTCAAAATTGATTTCACTAAACGAAGGCGACGCCATTTATCGTGTGTTATTGAACGAACACGATCTGACGATATTAATGCTCTCTTTAAGTGCTCTGGCATACCTCACTGTCAATCTGCTGTCATAAGTACCGAAACGCAGCATTTTGATTGGTGTGTTCGTGGACGAACGCAGTTTTTCAAAAACTAGGGGTTTGTTTGCAAGCGTTTCCTTCCCTCCTCTCCCCCTCCCCCTAACTTGATGTTTTGTACTCGTCTTAGGTTTCGCGCGGCCATATCTGTAACACAGCTATCCCAAACAACCAAAAACAACTTTTTCCCGTTCCCCCCAAAAGAAACGCTTGCTACGCAGGCTAATGCCATGACAAATCGCTCTTTTTCCTAGCTGAAAATATCTCGATTGTCACAAAAACTTCTTACACAATAGAAAACATACAAATTCTTAATTCTATAATGTTGTTTTCATTTGTAAACAAATTCGATCTCTTTTTAACGCTTGAATGCCAAAGTGTCCGGATTTGCACACTGTCCGGATTTGCACACATGTACACATACTGTAGTTATATTTACTCAGACGACTGAACTGATTGAATTGCTAGCACTTCCAGTCTCCTTTGTAGTGGGTCGCGATAAAAAGCTGAAACTGAAACGACTGAAACGGCTGAAAGCTGAAACAGCTGAAATACCCCAAATGTTTTACATTTTTTTTTCAAAAATATCATAAACACGAAGTTAAAAGGATACTTAATCAATTGTCTCACGATTGAGGTCATTGGTAGAAATACCGCGACGTTTCGACTGCAATCTGCTAGTCTTCATCAGGCGATGGTGTAGACTGGATGATGGTTGTCTTATATACTGTTCGTCGGATTATCGGCGCTGTGATTGGCTGACGCGTGATGTCCCAGCATGCTTCTTGATTGTTGGCATCCATGCTTCCGGTAGATCGATGCCGCAATCCCTATTGATGTTGTTAGGGTGTAGTCGGATCTGAATGGCTTCCTTGACTTGCCAATGTACGTCTTGGTCGATGTATTTAACGTCTTTGCAGCGCAGGTTGTGTCCGGTCTTGTGGGCATGTTCGGCTACGGCTGAGGTCTCAGTACGGGTCAGTCTTACATCTCTTTGATGTTCTTTCAGTCTTTCAATCACGGGTCTTCCGGTTTCTCCGATGTAAACTTTGTCGCATTCACCGCATGGAATCATGTAGGCTACGCTGTCTTTCCTTTCAAATGGTATTGGGTCTTTCGGTCTTACCAAGTGTTTGCGTTGAGTCGTATCAGATCTAAAGACTGTGCGAATGCCATGGTGTTGAAGGCAACGGCTTAGACTCTGAGATACTCCATCTACGAAAGGTAGTACAGCTAAGGATCTGTGAGTCTGTTGTTCTTTCTGGCGGGCTGGACGGGTCTTGGTAACTCTCTGCAAGAAAGGTGTAGGATAACCATTAGAATTAAGAGCTGAAGCGAGATGATGTTTTTCACTCACCATGCCGTTTGGTTTAGTAACGACGCGAGACGCTCTGTCGTAAAAACATTTCACAACTCCGCGTTTTACTGACTTGGGGTGGTGTGAGTCATACGCAACGAAGTTGTTTGGCAATTTCCGGCTTCCTACGCGTAAGTTATAAACAGCGATTTGGCAGCTCTGAAAAGCAATCATAATTTTTAACGGATGGACAATTTGTGGATATACAGCATATGAAAAGCATGATACTCGGGGACATGTTTGTATACTATTTATATACTGCTTGTTATAATTATTTTTAAAATGTAAAAAATGTGCAATATTTCAGCTGTTTCAGCTTTCAGCCGTTTCAGTTTCAGCTTTTTATCGCGACCCCCTTTGTAGTCGTACTTTACTTTTGGCCTAGAGATACGTGCGCCCCGCTGAGTGTAATTCTAGAGCCTAATCGCGACAAAGGAAACCTAAATAAAAAAATGGGCTGAATCATAGCCCATTGTCTGGATTATGCCGAGTGCTGCTCTGTTTTGGTCTTCTGGTCTGATTGAGACTTTTCTTTATTTGGGTTACCTGTGTCGTGACATAGAAAACGCAAAAAGTAAAAATGAGGCGGAATGATGGCTTAGTTAGTGTACTGATGCAAACCATGTTTTCTTTAAAAAAAGGATCCAATTAAGACCCAGATTCTTGCGAGGGATATCAAAAGTGAACCTGTCTACCACTGTCCTTGGTAATAAAATCAGTATGCCAATATGTGTATCACCCACGGCAGCACACAAACTGGCCCATCCAGATGGTGAAGGGGCTACATCAAAGGGTATGTCATAAGAGGGTATGTCGCAAGAGGGTATGTCACAAGAGGATCCACAATATGTTTTTGGGGGATACGTGATATAGCGATTTTTGGATGGGGATTCCCCCCGCGGGGGTTTGGGGGGAGGCACTCCTTTGTCCAAGTGGTAGGGTTGATCTGCGGAGGTTTTGAAAACGACCTCCAAAATGTATACGCACAGACAAAACTACCTGTTCAACCCCTAAAAAGTACGGCTGTGCGATGTCTTATTTAGTTTACTTTTAGCAACAAAGCAGAGTAAAAATGACCCTTGCAGGTACGTAATCATGTTACGTAACTGATTTTTGAGCCAGGACCCTAAAAGGTACGCACAGGAAATATTTAGACCTTTTTTAAACCTTATCATGCAATACATCACATAGTATCACTTGATATACCAAAACAGGCCAAAAAGGGTTTAGTATGTATGTACATTGTAGTATTATTCTTATTTTTAGCTCAAAGTGTGAACCAACCCTAATGAGTATGATCAGAAACATATAAATGGGTTGAAAAGTGCAACTACCAAACATTTATTTTGTTCTATGCTCCAGAATATTCAAATGTTTTGGCTTTATCTCCCCCCTCAGTTTGAGTGTTCTTACTTAGGATGAAATCTTAATATTCATTTGGTCTATCTCCTCTGAATGATACCAAATAAGCAGCCATCTTGATTTAAGGTTCAAACACCAAAAATGGTACTACAGCCCCTAATTTGCATATCTGAATATTCCGGTGCATGGCTATAGTGTTGTATGTTTTAACCCCTTATGTGTTTCCTCCCTCGGAGGAGGCTACAGTACCATGTACGTCTTGTAGTGTCCTCCCATATTTGGTATGATTATGTAAAGTGTCAAGTGCATTTTGTAATTGAGGATTTGTGCATTAAGAAATAGCAGTCTATTTTTGATCTTAATTTGAAGCATCTTACACCTCTTCCCAAGATATACTGGAGGAGGCCACAGTAGCTTGTACCTCTTGTAGTATTGAAGCGTAAACAAAAATAGACGAGGTCGAGTTGAAAATAGACGGGGTTGAGTTTGAAATAGACGGGGTTGAGTTGAAAATAGACGGGGTTCAGTTTGAAATAGGACACGGTGAGTGGTAAAATGCGCAGAGCGAGTTACAAATGCACATCAGTAAAATGTAGGGTAATGGTTAAGCTACCAAAAGTAAAACAGAAGCAATGTAAAATAATAGATCCGGTGTTGGGTTTGATCCACAACTTCGAGTTAAAAAAAAGAATTCAAACTATGGATTTTGGCGGGGATCGTACGCTATATTGTAGTGTCCTCCCATATTTTGTATGATTATGTAAAGTGTCACGTGCATTTTGTAAGTGAGGATTTGTGTGTTAAGCAGTATATAGCAGTCTATTTGTGATCTTTATTTGAAGCGTTTTACATCTTATTCCAAGATATATTTTCCAGATCTCATTTGCTTAATGATTTTCTTTACTAACTGACATTGATTTTAAGCCTGTTCAAGAGCGCAAACATTGATGGGAATTAGCTTCTTTACAACCAGTCCAACCAAGGATATAATGAATGCGTCTCCTGACACAATTTGTTGGCAGCACTTATTGCTACTCAAAGACAAAGAACAACTTACAAGAGCCATTCTCCAAGGAGAACAAGCAGGTGTGAAGGGGTTTATCATAACAGTTGACTCACCTGTTGCAGGACTAAACCGCATATTTGCTGGGTCAGATGGTTTAAGACCATATCTTAACTCCTTGGGGATATCTTATGCTTTAATTGACGAATTTAGTCCGCAAAGGCAAGTATGAATTGTTAGTATACCAATGCTATATACCACTGGATAAGTCATATCTGATGAACAACATTAATATGTTCACCTTATGTACAATAGGGCCAGGTAATGCAGGGTCGTGACGAGGGATGTGGCTTCAGGGATCACATGCCTGGAATCGGGGATCACATGGCCCGAATCAGCTGGAATCAGGGATCACAGAAGAGGAATCGGGATCGTATGAAAAATGCTGGGATCAGAAACGTTTTTGTCAGTGGGATCAGGGATCAAAATACGTGAGCTTTTGGGATCAGGGATCAAACGTTTGTGTAAAAAATCGGGATCAATGACGAGAAAACATCCCTCGTCACGTCTCTGGAAATGCACACATCATACCGGGATATCATAACTCTGATGTGATGATAAATAATCATTGGACATTGTTCTATCACGCAATCATCTATTTACATCCAATAAGTTAACTGATAATTGTCTGAAATATTTTAGTGCATCTGAAGAAGAAAATGATCTAGAGGCAACGTGGGATGTGATATCATGGGTGAAGTCCATCACCAAGCTACCAGTGATTATGAAAGGTATCCTTACAGGAGAAGATGCTAAACTCGCTGTACAACATGGTGCAGATGCAATCATAGTGTCCAACCATGGTGGTAGACAGTTAGATGGAGTACTAGCAACTGTAAGTCAACATCATTCATGATGTACGCACAATCTGGGAGAAACGTTTTGGGATACTGCATCATCAAAGTGAAAATATGAATGTTTAATCTTCCCTTCCACAACAATATATCAACGTTATTCAGTGTAAAGGCTTGTCTGAACTCACCAATTACTCGACTTTGATCTACGGAAATGCATTTGACTAAAACGTGAATATGTTATATAAAGATCAATTGTTCAATAGATTCAAATGTAAATGGTAGTGTCCAAAAATGTTTAAGTGGAGTTTGTAGCAAGTGAATTGCACATACATGCCATCCTAGTGTAAAACCAATGGTGGTAGACATGCAGCTAGATGGAGAACTAGCAACAGTACGTCAACACCATTCTTATGTCCATTGATGTAGCAAGTGAGACTACAAGCCAATAATTGATGTTTTGTCCATCAATGCTTTATGATATAGATAGATGCTCTACCAGAAGTGATTTCAGCGGTCAATGGTCAAGTTGAGGTGTACTTGGATGGTGGAGTGAGGCTTGGTACTGATGTACTCAAGGCATTAGCAATGGGTGCACGTGCTGTTTTCATTGGTCGACCTGTAGTTTATGGACTATCCTATCAGGTAAGGGGTATTTAGTCTTTATAGCTGATAGTAGATAACATGAGAATGAAGCGACAGCGGATTTCGTAGGCCATGAGTTTATGCATTTGCTTGTAGTCCAGTCAATCTACGAAAATATTGACCTCAACCTGCCACTAATTGCAACAGAAGGTTTCTCAACGGTTTTCGACTAAGAATTATATGCCTTACAACATATAAAAAGTCCCAAAAAGTCCCAAGAGGAGACGGCAAAAAGGAGGTTTTTTTGTGACTACTTTGACGGCAATTTGAGCACAACATGGAAACGAGGCAGCAACCAAAACACGAGATTATGCAAACTTTAAAGTCAATAAAAAGCCAATTAAACCGAACATTTTAAATTAAAATCAATCTAATTTCGAGCAAATATCATTTGTTAAAGTTCTTATGCATTTTTCAAAACTTTTAGAAGAACGTTTTAGACAATATCATATTTACTATATTGAAGTATGATCACTACATAATATGACATTTTAATTTACGTTTAGTCATTATTACCGTTTCTTGCTTTATTATAGTATAAATTATTTTCATTCAATTGTATTTGGAAGTATATTGTAGCGAATAAATGAATAGATACATAGACAGAGAAATAAATAATAAATAAATGAATAAAATAGATTATGCAAAACTGACATGTCTAAAGGCCCGTTTACACTAGCAATTTTGTCGCGCGACAAGAGCGGTGATTTCAATGGCGATTTTATCACAGATTTGTCAACGCTACTTTGAACATGCTCGAAATTTAGTGGAACTTGCTGCAATTTTCTGTCTCCTAAATTCGAGCGTATTCGAAATTGCGGCGACAAAGCTGCGATAAAATCGCCATTGAAATCGCCGCTCTTGTCGCACGACAAAATTGCTAGTGTAAACGGGCCTTAAGAGCGTATAAAGGCCCGTTTATACTAGAAATTTTGTCGCGCGACAAGAGCTGCGATTTCAACGGCTATTTTATCGCCGCTTTGTCGCCGCAATTTCGAATACGCTCGAATTTAGGAGACAGAAAGTCGCAGCAAATTGCACTAAATTTAGAGCATGTTCAAAGAAGCGTTGACAAAGCTGCAATAAGGCCCGTTTTCACTAGCAATTTTGTCGCGCGACTAGAGTTACGATTTTGATGGCGATTTTATCGCAGCTTTGTCGCCGCAATTTCGAATACGCTCGAATTTAGGAGACAGAAAGTCACAGCAAATTGCACTAAATTTCGAGCATGTTCAAAGTAGCGTTGACAAATCTGTGATAAAATCGCCATTGAAATCGCAACTCTTGTCGTGCGACAAAGTTGCTAGTGTAAACGGGCCTATAGATATCGCCATTAAAATCGCAGCTCTTGTCGCGCGACACAATTGCTAGTGTAAACGGGCCTTAACCTGTTCATTTCATTCACTGTCTAGAAATAACGCGGATTCGCAATCAATTCAATCTCATACTTTGGTCAGTTTAGAGTCTCTCCGAATATCTAATCCTATGCAGTTTTTATCAAATCAATTGCTTTTACTTAATGGCTTGCACTACAACGAGATACAAAGATACGGCAAAGATACAAGCATATCAGATTTCAAAGCTGAAATACGATCTATGTCAATGTCACGGCATTCAGGCATTTGCAACTAATGTCTTGATGTCCTGTTTGACGTTTTGTATCTTTGTATCTCGTTATAGTGCAATCCGGAAAACTCTTTGTCAAGATAGAAGTGCTATTTATTTGTTATTACTTATTTTCATTTGTTGATTTCTTTATTTTCGTTTATTTTGATATCCTTTGATTATCCAGAGCTGTAATCAGTCAGAGTAACTAACCGTAAAAACCAGACATGAGGGAAATTTGTATACAATAATAAAACACTTATCCCCATCAACCTTGCAGAACATCTTTGACGCTGTCTACTGGCGGTATCATGCAACATTCTTTGCGGTTTCGTCATCCTTGAAAAAACAGTATCTTTGAAGTTTGTTGAACTGTAATTTACGGAGTTGAACTTGGTTGCAGGGATCGTTATTACCTGGGAATGGGCATTGAGTTATATCGATCCATTTTTATAACAGCAAAGAATGTCGCATGATACTGCGCGCAATAGATCAGACAGGGTCAAAGATGTTCTGCAAGATTGGTGAAGATAACTGCATTGTTATTGTATAAAAATTTCCCTAGCGTCTGGTTTTTACGGTTAGCTACTCTGAATGATTACAGCTCTGGATAATCAGAGCATATCAAAATGAACGAAAATATAGAAATCAACAAATCAAAATAAGTAATAAAAAATAAACAGCACTTCTATCTTGACAAAGAGTTTTCGGCTTGCACTATAAGTCCTATAACGAGATACAAAAATACAAATATACAAAACGTCAAACAGAACTTCAAAACATTGCAAATGCCTGAATGCCGTGACATTGACATAGATCGTATTTCAGCTTTGTAATCTGATATGCTTGTATCTTTGTATCTCGTTATAGTGCTAGCCTTAGAGCGGATTTCGTATGACTGTGCAACGTTCGGTACCATGCCGTGACCGTGTCGTAATTTATATAAAAAGATTCGAAGTTTTTGCCGTGACCGTGCCGTGCCTTCACGGCCGTGGCGTGTTCGTGTCGTAGTTTCTATAAAAAACATTCGAAATCACTGCCGTAACCAACCTGTGGTGTTTTGATAGGCACAGGAAAAACTTTCTAAATTTCATTTGTACTGTACCGCGTGCTGTGTCCGTGCTGTTTGCACAGTCATACGAAATCCGCTCTACTAGGCTTTTAATTACTATTACTAAATACTGATGTTTTTATATCATCGAGTTCATCATGGCATCGCCAACTATTCCGGACTTCCCGCCAGTCATCGAGGCCAGCGGATACCATGCGTAAAATAGAAAGTAAACACCGATTCGGGAATCCAAGATAGAATCAAAATCGATTGTACAAAACTAAGTTAAATACGATTCTTTAAGTCAATTTAACACCAAAGGATATTGAAGCAAATATCAAACTGTAATTCTGAAACATTTTTGGAGTTCAATGTTATAAAATTGGTCATTTACAAGCGAAAAAACAACGACATGTCGACGATTTGAGGAAAGCCACAGGGAGCCCAAGCTCGCTCAGGCCCGCACTCGATGAAACCCAACTTTCTTGCTACGGTTTGCCTTTTCTTTAACAGCTATCCCATTAAACTCTATTGTAAATAAGAGTTGGGAAAACAAGCTTCATTTTGGTATCAAACATGTCTTAGTTTGCGAAGAATTTCCAAAGTTATCGCATCACAAAGTACCTCTACTTGAAGTAAGGATTGCAAGTATATGGCGTCTTACGAACGTCAATTCAATTTGGAGCTTTTTCAAAGTTAAAAAGGAAAGGTAAAACCTCGTTCGATCGACGACAAATTACACACAAGCAATGTATGATGTATTTAGTTTATGGAACTGCCACGGTAAATGAGGTAACAAGCTTTGATTTTGAAAAATGATGCTATGAATATCACACTTTTCGTGTTTTTCTTGCAACTTTACAATCTGAAAATTCCTGAATACAGAGCATGTATGGGAAGAAAACAGAAAACCGTCAACTATCGAAAATAAAGGTTTCTATTCAATTAATAAAGCTATGTTTGGTAAAAATCAAATGCTTTAATGTCATACAATATATTTCCAGTTAGGTAAATTGACAAATCCTTACCGAGAATTTTATAATTCGAAAAGAACTTTGATCCTCTATACATTTCTTTGTAAAATCTGATAAAATTATCTACCGCTTTTATGTTGTACCGCTGACCTTGTGAGTGGGCGCATGGCCGGAATAGTTGGCGATGAGTGTGTGCAGTTTACGAAGATGTATTAACATATTTATAAGGTGAGTATAAAAATCATGCTTTGACCAAATCATATTGCATTGCATATATGTTTTTTTTATGCATAAGATACGATAAATAAAAAACATGGTCTGATCAGACAAAAACATGTGTTATCTGTAATAATCACAAGAGGGTGGTCCTGAAGGGGTAAAGGGGAGCTGGGATTGGCCTTATTTTTGACTGGGAAAATGGGATTGGATGCACTGGGACAGGGATTTACAAATAAAAGAACAATAGAAACTGGGAATGGGATTGAAAACTTGAGCAAAACTGATGGGATTATGTGATTTTTGACTGGGTTGAGGTCCAAATATAAACTGGGAAATGGGATTCGGACCCCCACCCCATTCCCATGAAGTCTAAAATATTCTCTTCATTCACGCATTTCTCTGATGCGATACAAAATCGCGTATAAGGTACCTTATTAAAAAGGTTTGTGGGATCTCAATACCTCCAAGAGCAAGCCAAAGTATTCAACAAAAGTAATGCCTCTGCGGAGGTTATCGTTAAAGCTGGAGAAAACGCTCTAGTCGCAATCCTTAATGGCCAACCTGGAGAAGATATAGACAGACTGCGATACAGAAAATAATACGAGAAGCTGACAAGCAAAAAAGTCCATGTCCAGCCTCAAAGTCTAAGTACCTCCTCAGAAGCGTTGCGCTACAACAGCATGAAGGTCTATCTGCAGATACGGCAGTGGAAAGGCAACGACAGCGACCTTGATATCTATTATTGGGGACGGAAGAGAACAGGAGACCTGCATGATAGTACCCTTGATGACGGACCTTCCTCCTGCACCAGAATCTCTTCTTTCGATCGATTGTTGGATGCAACTGCCAATCAGATTGCAGTTGCCGTAGATGTACCAGCAGAAAGCACAATCTGGATTGTTCTCCTGCTTGTGGTCAATGCAAAGGGGTGAGCTGTACAAATTCTCCCAAACTAGACGAAGAGCCTGACAGTAATGATATTTAACTTATTTTGTATTTGGATATTATATAATTCATTATAATAGAAGAAGAATTTATGTTATTTGTTTTACTAAAATGTGAGACGCGACATTTAATCAGCTAGCAATTAATATATATAGTTGAAAAATGTAAATTGTACACCGTAAAAGATTAGAGAACTTATTTTCTGACGTTTCGGAATCTATTCGTCAGAATGAATGAAATGTGTTAATGTACATAAAGCTCGGTATACAAATAATCAATAGCATGATATCTTATTATGATAACAAAACTCGCAATAAAAACCTACGAAAGAATGTATTGTACTTTAGGGATACACATTATTCTTCATTACAATAATAATAAGGCTTATATTGCACTTATTCAAATCTGTTCTGACTTGAGCTATGAATAAAATCATAATTACAAAGAGAAAGCTGATCATTGTTTATTTGAACGATTTATTCAACAATTATACACACTACCGGTTATAGACCATATCACTAATATTTTAATATAATACCAACAGCAAATAAATGATAAAATTTGAAATAAAAAGCAATAAAAGATTGCTTAGAAATTTCCATGATGCAGCATAATTGCAATTTTATAATGCTCCAAAAAACACCGATTTTTAGCACCTTCCCCCACTCGAATCTTCTGGGACTTTTTTTTGGTAGTCACTAGGATCCTTACGGACTTATTTATGAAAAAAAATCTTCTGTTGCAATAAGTGGCAAGTCATTTCGTAGAATGACTGGACTATTGTGACATTAGTCTTTATAGCTTATAGAAAACATGAGAATTAAGCGACAGTGGATTGCGTAGGCCATTAGTTTATGCATTTGTTTGTGACATTAGTTTTTATAGCTAATAGAAAACGTGAGATTTAATTTGAAAGAGAACTAAATGCGTTCGCCATCAATTAAATTAGTCGGTAGAACTGATGCATGAGAAAATGTTTTTTTGGGGGGGGGGGGGGGGGGGGGGGGGGGGGGGGGGGAGGGGGTGAATTTTTTTATTTTTTATTTTTCTAGATTTTTTGGAACTGAAAAATAATTTCCTCTTTCTCAATAAAATCAATAGACAATTTTTGGTCTTACAATATACTGTACAAAATGTGTTGTAGTTGTAGTCTGTTGTAGTTGTAGTCTGTATGTTGCTACCTAATTAAATAAAGTTATATTTGATATTCGATTGTCATTTGTTTGTCTATCTTTTTTGTAGTTGTTCCGCTTCTAATAGCTTTACATTTGGTATACTGTAGTGTTGTGATCATTCACGAAACCTTGGGGTGTAACCATAAGTATTATATTGTTCCAGGGTGAAGAAGGTGTTTATAAAGTGCTTGAGATGTTACGTGAAGAACTAAGAAGAGCCATGTTCTTATCAGGTATTTACAGATCAATTCCCTTTTAGCGCATTTTAAAAATCAAGAACAAATACAATTTCAAGAGCATACCCATTACTTTAACTACTGATTAGCATCACCTCCTCCCCCCCCCCCCCCCCCCCTCCCCCACCATCCCCTCGGGCACTAAGCCAACCCAAAACCCCAAGGAGGTCCACCCATCGTAGAAAAGAAAGGAACCGAGAGAGTGAGAACCGAGAAACTGTTAGAAACGCAGATAAATATGCATCCAGGAAAAATGAAATAACCTTATTATTTTCTTCCATTCAGGATGCGCATCTGTTACTGATGTACCACCGTCTCTTGTGACCAGACAGTGCAAGTGCCATTTGTAATTTCTTTGGTAAAGATTTTACTTGTTGAAATAAAATAATATTAAAAGCATTCTTCAAATGTAATTTTAATAAATTTTATTGTTGTTTCAACAGTAGTGTTACATGGCCAGTGTAGGCCTACTCTGGGGTCCATGTTCGCCTATTACCGCCTAATACCGCCTAATACCGCCTAATACCGCCTAATACCGCCTAATACCGCCTAATACCGCCTAATACCGCCTGATTCCACTTAATGCCGCCTATCGGTAATAATTCTAAAATCATCTAATATTATAACATCATTATTTTCCTTTTGGGTAAATCAATTCAAAAATATCCGCTATAGAAGGGAATTAATAATTCCTCCTATAGCTATATGGACATTGATCCTGACCATGGATGCACATGCATAAATGCATTTAAAATATACTGTAGAAAAAAGGATATATACTATTATATACTATTTGTATATTCCTTCACTCTTACATGCATGTACTTGAAATGTACCAAATATATGGGTCTGAATTAAAAGGTCAGGTTAGAAAATACCTTCTGTGTGTATGATTATGATTGTCGCGGAGAAATAAGCAATTTATGTAATTGCAATTATAGAAGCCTGAAAAAAATTTGTGACTTCAATGGGATTTGAACCCATGACCTTTGCAGTGCTGGTGCAATGCTCTACCAACTGAGCTATGGGTTTAAATCCCGTTGAAGTCCCAAATTTTTTTCTTCTATAATTGCAATTACATAAATTGTTTATTTTTCTGCGACGATCATAATCATACACACATCATATAACCGTGGATCAGACCCACATACATAAAATACCTTCTGTTTACTCTATTTCACTAGTTAGAGTGCTTACACTATGCCTATGCAATAAAAACTAAATAGTTACTAACTAATAGTTTTAGTGACTATTACATGTGGCTATAGTCACTACCTGGAGTCACTATCACTCAACTGGAACAACTTTAGTAACAATACAAAAGGGAAAGCAATGCAAATATTCAAGAGTTTAGAAAGTTAATGCTTTTAAAATTATTTAATAACCTGTGAAACTGGCAAAGTTTACTTATTAGAGTGTAATATTCCGATTCAAACAATAGAAAACAAAAGAATTAGACTGTAATAGTACTACATTTTTCATGGGTTTGTGAAAACTACTCTGATGAAATGCAATGTTGAAACAATAAAGTTTGCCTCTATTGAATAAATTATTAACTTTCTATGTAATGGTCTTGAGTATTTGGTTTCCCTTGTGTATTGTTACTAAAGCTGTCAAAACTATTAGTTAGTATTACTATAATTTACATTTTATTTCATGGACATAGTGTAAGCACTCTAATTAAACGTTTTAATTCATACTTAGAATTAGCTAAACAATACTAGAGTACAAGCACTTAAAGTGTGCAGCATAAATACCACTAAATACTGCTAAATTATGCAAATTCTATTGTTCTCTATTGTCTAATCAACACTATTTACTGCTAAATAGTGCAAAGTGCTGCACACTTTTAGTGTTTGTACTCTATTACGCATTCCTCACGATTGTATAGTGAAATGAAACAAAATGAAATAATAATTCAAGTCAATAATCACTCTTTTTAATGCTGATGCAGTGTTGCTTGTATCACAATATTGTTGATGAAAGTGAGCAAAATGATTCATTGGAAAGAGAACATTGGACTATTAAACGGTGTAAAATCAGCGTGTATGTTGCATTACACAATGTTCATCTATTTCACTAGATTAATTATTTTGCAGTTACTCATCGTGTGATCGAGTTGAAGTTATATAATCTTATTTCACAAAGAAGTAAAAAGGTATACTTATCATCAGCCAGGATCCTGTACATTTCCAAAATCAAATCAAGACATCAAAAAGGCAATATCTGGCCGCACATTTTGAAAGTAACCTATTTCACCGAATTTGTCACTTGTGTCAACTGGCAACTACCATTGTGAAAAGTAACACCGCTGTTCAAATGTAGTGTGGATTTTAGGTAGGTACTTCATGTATGGTATATTATGTGGTCTCAAGTAAATATGTATGTGTAAATGAAACACTAGTTATGGTACATGAAGTACCAACTTAAATTCCACGTTACTTTTGATCAGCGGTGTAATATTTTTGTATACATTTTTGTAGATAAGCAAATGAGATTTTCTTTTAAAAACAAATTAAGATTATCCACTGAACCATTTGTCTGAGGTTACTGTCAATTTTTCATCTGCAATGCTTCATAACTTAAGTCTTTTCTACTCTAATGAATTGGGAAATCACCATGCAAAAGGTAAGCAAGCTTACTCTAAAAGTGTACACAAATAAACCCGTAAAATACACTTCAGATTATTTAAGATTATTATCTAATTAATTCCTCTGTTTTCTATTGAGTTTGAACTTTAACTGAAATATATTATCTTCTTTTTAGTCACCCATATATGACGAACAAATGATAAATGCAGAGAATGTCAGATGTTTTATAAGCTCCATCTGTTCAAAGGAACTTTCTTTAAACTTCACAAAGATAAGCATTTAAATTCAGATATATGGTGATTAAAGCCAAATCATAGTGGTGTTTCATTATTCATGTATGTGAAATACACTTAAGCTTATGATGCACTACTATACTCTTAAATTAATCTTATATTTCTATTGTTTATTTGACTACTAAAGTAATACGTTTTATAAAATGATTCAATATGTTATGAAAAGCATAACATCAGTTAATAAAACTGTTTGTGAATAAAAAATTGCTTGGTGTGCACAAACAAAAATAATTGATGTCATGTGTTGTTATATCTATTTGTATATATTACTTAACAAAATTATTTTAAATTTTTTTATATATTTATGTCATTAAGTTATATATGTCATATTACCTATAGAATAGACATATCCATACACACACACACACATGTATATATATGTCACACTTTTGAAAAAAACTATCTATATATATATATATGTATGAATGTTTAAATTAAGTCACCCAAAATTACCTAATGTTGCAATATTTTGCTCCTTTTTGCCAACATCACCTAATATGCCTGATATTAACATCATTTGCTGCAATATTTTGCTCTTTTTGGCCAATACCACCCAATACCACCTAATGCTGCCATTAGCCACTGCAATATTTTGCTCTTTTTGGCCAATACCGCCCAATACCACCTAATGCTGCCATTAGCCACAGCAACATTTTGCTCTTTTTGGCCAATACCGCCCAATACCACCTAATGCTGCCATTAGCCACTGCAACATTTTGCTCTTTTTGGCCAATACCGCCCAATACCACCTAATGCTGCCATTAGCCACTGCAACATTTTGCTCTTTTTGGCCAATACCGCCCAATACCACCTAATGCTGCCATTAACCACTGCAACATTTTGCTCTTTTTGGCCAATACCGCCCAATACCGCCTAATGCCGCCATTAGCCGCTGCAATATTTTGCCTTTTTTGGCCAATACCACCCAATACCACCTAATGCTGCCATTAGCCACAGCAACATTTTGCTCTTTTTGGCCAATACCGCCCAATAACACCTAATGCTGCCATTAGCCACTGCAACATTTTGCTCTTTTTGGCCAATACCGCCCAATACCACCTAATGCTGCCATTAACCACTGCAACATTTTGCTCTTTTTGGCCAATACCGCCCAATTCATGTTTCCGGTCTGTCAATCACATTGTTTCGCTCAGCCAATCAGATGCCGTTAAATTATGAATCAATTACAGCCACCAATTGTCCCACAAACAAACCACAAACAAAGTCGCCGGCGAACGAAGTATTTTGTATTTATCCTCTGTAATAGTATGGTTTTAAGATGTGCCTGGGGCACATGCAATGCTGATGAAAGGTATCCAGAAAGATTGAATGGAGCTAGACTTGTTTTGTTTCCTAAACCGAAAACAAACCGCGAAAAATGCCTCAGATGGATAAAAGCCTGCGGAAGACCTCACTGGCAACTCAATGTCGACCGAATAAACAAACACAAAGCCGTGTGTTCAAAGGTACTGAAGGCGTTTTTAAACTTAAATGCTGTAAATATGTATTAATTCTTGTCGTATTTATTACTGTGCAGCACTTTGTTGGAGGGAATGGACCAACTAACGAACATCCAGATCCTATTCCAGCCGACGGTTCAAAGCCAACCCACTCGAGGAAACCACCAGCGAAGAGAAAACTAGAGTTCGTTTTAACAGAACAAGTAGCAAAAAAACAACTACTGAATGAAGACACACTAAACATGTACGTACAAACTTTATTATCTTTCAATGTTCGGTATTAAACATGATTTTTTCGGGGATTTTTTACTCTTTATGAGATCCTTAAGCTTACGTATACATGTGTATCATGCGACACGTAACTCAACTTAACTTAAAGTTATACTTTCACAATACTTAAATAATATGCTTAGACTTTAACTTAATCGTCATTTCTGGATAATACAACTTAGCTTGTGTTTTAAAACGATGTCTTAGATACTTTTGCAAACTTTTATACTAATCTGGGTTTCCTTTCTCAGAGCTCATGACAATGACAACAAAGAAAACGAAGAAAACAACAATCACTATGATAGCTCTACTGCAACCCAGACCGAAGAGCTTTGTAAGTAATCTTATTTACCTTTTCTACTTTTGCTTATCCAAGAATGGTTTTGCATATTTTTTAAAAAAGTCAGCAAGATTTATTAACATTGATTCCATAAATGTAATATCAGGGAGAAGTCTATTAACATGAATATCTTTTTTAGTGTAAACAACAAAATCACAAAAGTCACAGCCAGTTATCATTAGCTGACCCTGTACTTGAGCATAGTATATATGGTCTGTCTTTAAGCAAATTAATTTAGTTGTTGAATCAATTTGTAAACAAAAATTATCAAGATTGTCTAATGCTTCTGTAATTGTATAGTCCCTAGCAGTATAGGGACATTTTATTTCTACTATACCACTTTTTCCATTATCACAGATTTTACCATCAGGTGTGGCTCCAAGAAAATAATATTCTTTGTTTATTACAAAACCACACTGATGAAAATGCCTAGACGGATAGTTTTGTAGATATTTTTCTTTGGCATTTTTTTCATTTCTTTTTCCATAATCAAGAGATGGGGCAGATAATGATTTATTTCCACAGAAAATACTGCTTAAGAATTTGTCGGATGGTATTGCTTTTCTTTTGAGCACTCTTCCAAAGTTAGATGCTGTAAGCCTGCTTTTTCTTGCCTCAAACCATTGATCTGAATTAGCCTGCTCTCGTGTGCTTACTTCAATGAGATGTGGATCAACATTACTATAATCATTATTTAATACTTTATGCTCAGCTGGCAACTGTACAGGAGAAGTATTGTGCACTGACATGTTTCCACAACCTTGAGAGTCTTGCGGTACTTGTATTACTTTTATATTCTTGGTCTACAACCAATAACAAAAAATTAGTAATCAAATATCATTTAAGAATGAATGTCATTGTTGAATTTAAACTTAAACTTCCTTTTTATTTTTCTCAGGGATATCTCCACTAGAGTTTTTATCTACAACATGTGAAATACAGCAACTTAAGTCGAAGCTTGAAGAACAAAAAGAAACCATAAAAGACCTCAAACAAAAAGTAAAAAATAAAGATAAAAAAATACAGCAACTAACAGACCAACTTGAGAACACACCTTCATTTGGAACCAAAACAGTTTTAAAAAGGCAAAAGAAAATCAAAAATCTTTTCAAGTACTACACTAGCATAACATATGGAAGATTCTTGGCATTGCTGGCATTTCTTGTCCCTGGTAATTCTAGGTTGAAGTGTGACAAGGGCCGCAGAGACATTCAATCCATGACGAATGAAGATTGCCTTTTTCTGACATTGTGTCGAACAAGACACAACTTTGGACTTAAGGACCTCTGTGTTAGGTTTGATATATCCCTCCAATCAAGTGGAATTATATTTAATGAATGGCTTGATCACATGTACTTCAAACTGTGCCAAATAAACATCTGGCCCCACAGGGATGTTATAATTGAAAATATGCCAAAAGAGTATAAAGCTGAATTTCCTACAACTCTAGTCATTATTGATGGCACCGAGTTACGAACCCAAGCTCCATGTGGACTTGCTCTGCAGAGTCAGATGTATAGTGACTATAAATCCAGCACCACATTAAAAGGTTTGATTGGTTGTGACCCAAGGGGCACTGTAGTCTTTGTATCAGAGCTTTTTACTGGCTCAGTGTCCGATCCAGCTCTCACAGAGCAAAGTGGATTTTATGAACTAATCAAAACAATGAAATCACATGGGTATATACAGGATAAGGATGGCATTATGGCCGACAAAGGCTTTACCATAGGTGATGAGCTACAGAAATTGGGCCTCTCACTGAATATTCCACCATTTGCTCAAACAGGTTGCCAAATGTCAGCTTCTAACACTGCCTTAACTAGTAAAATTGCAAAGCACAGAGTCCATATTGAAAGAGTAATCACCAAAGTAAAAACCTTCAACATTCTCTCACATCGTATACCAACAACCCTTTTTAAAAATATAAATAAAATATGGACTGTTTGTTGCTACTTAACCTTGTTTCAAGACACATTTATTAAAGATAAAAATAAGTCTTAGGGTACTTTTTTTTTACTCCTACAACGGGCTAGAGCTTGAAACGTCAGTCAAATTAAGTCAACATTTTTTACGGTGTTACAAATTTCATTCTATTACCTATCGTTTATATCAAACACCGACGCAGCCTATACTAGTTTACTCGCTAGTTTCCATTTGTAATACAGAATAGTTGATTAGTTGTAATAACTAGATGGATACCTGGTATGATAGAGCAGATCCCATGTAAACTTCACCAAAAGGAGTTGTGACTTTGGGAGTGTCTGTCGATAAGACATATTCTAATGGAGTTCCCTTCAGATCTTTCAAATGTTGAATTTCCTCAGGTGTTATTTTTGGTAACCTGAAAAAAGTATTGAAGTTGTATTGAAGTTATTGCAAAAGTATTGATAGAATAAAATACAGTTGTTATCAAAGCATATTTGTGTTATTTGGTCATTTTAAAATGTGTATTTATATTGATGAATAGATGATTTGTATAAATAGAATGTCAAAGGCACTACTTTATTATATCTTTTTTGTAATAACACCTAGCTCACATTACTTTTTATTTAAATCAAGTTGGCACACAACAGGTTTTCTCTTCCTGTTCTCCAATGGTCTGGCAACAACAACATCCTTAACAGGTATTGGTTTTATTTTTGTCCCCCTTTGGTTTGTTCCACTGCTGTGGAAGGCTGGTACAGCTCAACTGATCTGGAACATGTGTAAGATTATGTAGCTTGAACCCTTGGAGAGATTTGATTAATCCCACTATATGGGAACAGTGGCCTGAAAGTCTATGGACAGAAAATACAGTATAAAAATAAAAACACAAGTTTATATAGTTTGAATATAAATACAAAGCTGTCAACTTTAAACTCCTGTTTTCCATTCAGTGCATGATATACAATATTCGTTTAGAAATCGTAAAAACAACAAATCTAGATTGATAAACGTTTGTCAAGATCAGTTATTCAAACGACAAAAATATACAAATTGTACAATTGAATATAAATACAAAGCTGTCAACTTAAACTCCTGTTTTCCATTCAGTGCATGATATACAATATTCGTTTAGAAATCGTAAAAACAACAAATCTAGATTGATAAACGTTTGTCAGGATCAGTTATTCAAACGACAAAAATATACAAATTGTACTAACAAGGTTACTAGGTTGATCTATATTGTATAACGATTGTGATTTTGCCTTGGACTCGGTTATAAAATTTATTTTGAATCTGAACGTCGAATTTATAGTTTCAGTAATTAGCTAATTTTAAAGCGAATTTCGCAAGATTTCTTTGCGAATACAACTTCGATCTCGTACTTACCCTGCCGTACATGTGCAGCCAGCGTCGCTGAAGGTATTTTTCGAGATTTCCAGGGTAAGTTTGTGAGGCTTTTCGCTTTTTCTCATAGATCGCCAACACTTGCCGTCAACTCGAACGACGCCATTTGTGCCTTCGAAAACTTTAATTTCATGAATATAGCCTTGTGTGTAATAGTTCAAGCCTCTTTCGAGGCATTTTTTTGATAATTTTGAACTTTTCGGAAGGAAATTTACAGAGATTTGATCTGGGATTTTTCGTAAATCATCTGAAGCATGACGATAATTGCTTTGTTTATTCAAAACATCCGCCATTTTCTTTTCGTGCGCTGCTTTGTTTGTGGGACAATAGCAACGGTTGTTAAGGGGATGGAGTTTGCGCGCATGCGCATATTAATTAGCGGAACCATGAATACCGCCCAATACCGCCTAATGCCGCCATTAGCCGCTGCAATATTTTGCCTTTTTTGGCCAATACCGCCCAATATCGCCTAATGCCGCCATTAGCCGCGGCGGTTTTGGACCCCAGAGTAGGCCTCAGTGTCGATTTAATTGTTAACTTTTCAAACTCAAATATAATTTATGAAAATATCTGTATAATATCTTCGTTTCTTGCATCAGTCGGCCATTTGTAGTCTGCCACAACCAATCATTCTTGCTGCTTTACAGATGCATCTTGAGACATTTTCCTTAAAACAGAGAAACAAACGTATTAACGCTGTGTTATTTATTTACGTAAAATTTTACGTAAAACAGGGTCTGAATGGGAATAAATGTTCACTGAAAAACGGCTAAAAAAATAACTGTTAACTGAGAATTCCGTTTCTTTTTTGGATAACTGTTAGCTGATATTTCTTTGTTTTTAATTAATAAATTTGAAAATAAATATTTCTTTGTTTTTAATTGAACTGATAACTGAGAAAATTGTTAAAATTTAGCTGTTAACGTCCTAAGGTATTTTGCAAATGATTGTACAATATTCGTGGCAAATTGCTAAATGTCGAGGAGAAAAATGTAAACCAACATAAGCGATCAAAAAAACATTAGCGCGTTCCGTGTTAAATCTGATAAAAAACGTACCTGGTTTGTTTGTGCGTCTCTATCTTGAACTGCACTCGCCGCCCTTTTGCCAACAGGCAACGAACCGAACGCACCGTCACACTGACTTGTATACATAGCCAGTAAAATGGCAGAGACAAAAACAAATACCATTCTATTCTTCATTTTGTCATGAGTTTGAAGGTTAAACTAAAATGACCGATGTGAATATCACATCCAACGAGCTACTATATAGTATTTTACGAGTCCTTATCGTAGCGCAATCACAGAAGTGGTCCTCTTGACGGCAATAAATTGGCAAGTGGCTTTCGTGTTAATCCGTCATGATTAGAAGGATTTGGTGTTCATTGTTAAGAGAGATTTATACTCCAACAAGTGCATGATAAGTGTATAATAAGCCTAATGAAGGACGCTAAAAACGGAAAGCTATTGCGTATCTAACTATCGATCTGTGTTTGCTACGCGAAAAGATCAGGCTGATATGTATGGACGTGCAGAAACATAAATACAACTATACAAGCTTAATATGTACAAAGTATCTAGGCGTCTCCTTTTGAAACTGATTGGGAAAATTTCTCTGAAGACCAAACTTCCATTTTAACTGATTTATGGTATAACTTATCTATAGTAAATATGAAAATTCATTTAATACATACAGTTCCGTTCAGTAACCACGAATGATTGTTCGAAGTCTGCGAATAATAACTTGTACTTTACTATGTGTGGCAATTCCAACCTCGACTTGGAACTATTCAGTTTGTGGTCACTGAACGGAACTGTGAAAAGGTCTATTTATAAAGAAGGATACTATTAAAGTACTGCTTAGCAATCATTAAGAACTACTCCTTCTGGAGTCAAAATATTGATCATGATATGTCACCAGACTCCTAGGTTGTTCTTTATTTATCATTATCAATAGTAGGTGATCTTATTGGTTTACATATATTTCATACCTATTTATTTAGTGACTTAAATGCATTTTTTCCCCTTCTTTGCTATCCCGCACAAATAACAGAGCCAAACTGATTAATGGAAAATGCTAGTGAATTTTTATTAAAAGAACACATGTAACCCCGTCAACTGTCTAAAGGCTTCGTATAAGTAAACTTGACTTACTTATCTTTATATTTATAAACCTGACTACACAAGTAGGATATAAGATATCTTATCAACATCGACTGGTCAACTTCCTGTATGTTTGATACAATTATAGAGGGTTGTTTATCTAGTGAATGACACTAGCAATAATTAAGGCGTAACTAAAATACTTGTAAATACAGGGGGGATAGCCAATCAGCGCGAAGCTAACAAGCTCAAGTTGTTAGCATAACCCATGACAGGAAAAAATTGCCCACCAAAACCTGCCTCAGTAGATTAGGGTGCGAATGATTTTTTTTCGGTCAGAAAAATCGAAACTAAAGCTCAAAAAACTTTTAAAAATCAATATACAACAATATTTACAACATGATATAACAATTATCGTCAATAAAATAAAATCATTCTTGAAAATGTAAAGCATCAAATAAACTTTTTTCAATACCTCGAGGCTCCCCTCCCTCGAAATGATAGTAGGTCTGTGCGGGTTTTACATAGGTTTAGAAGCCATTTTGGACGACGGTCAACTCCACGACTTCAAGAGTTCATTGAATCGTCGTTCAAGTCCAAAATACTCAAGAGAAGTCATTCTAAATCTTTTTCCTTAGTTCTCGTTCCGGCTTCTAGAAGAGCAAGTGATGCCAGCTGTACAGCTCCGACAAGTCGAAACGAGTCGAAACAAAATTCGAAGTTAAAAACACGGCTCTGCGAACCATGGCGGAAGGAGCTCCACTAAATTCCCTACAAAAAAGCATGTTTATATTAAATCAAGGTGCAAAGAAGTTTCACATGAACATTGCACTCTTAATCCGTTGTATATTTTCTTCTTTCAATATATTCAATATATTTTATGAAATTAAAAAAAACCAAATACATGCGAATGTTGGTTGAATGAACGGCGAGCTGGGGGTTTTCCCTTCGTTTTATTTATGTTTTTATGCAATACCGTATTACAAAAATGCACGGGCTCAAGGCTAACAACTTTGGTGAATTCGTATGCAGGCCTGGTCGCAAATACATTACCTAGATAGTAAATAATGATCCCTTTTGGGTAATGGCGGTCAACAATGCTGCTTTTGAAGGTCAGATTAGAAGGTGTTTGATGTAAGAGTATTAACTTACATTATTGAAATTGCAAAAAAAAAAAAATGTTTTATTTATTATTTAGATTAGTCCCTCTGAGGTGTAAGATGTAATCGCTGCTGCGCCCACCAGCACAGGACTTGGGTCCCTTGTAGGGGTCATTTCGTCTCATGACCAGGATCACGCAATACATACCCTGCCAGAGTCCACCACCAAACGGAACTTCATTGTGCTTGGAGAAGGAGGGACTAAGGACTGGGTTACATGGGACCTCCGCACCAATCACGAACCCCAAGCACTACAGTAGTTATAAATAATAATAATAATAATAATAATAATAATAATAATAATAATAATAATAATAATAATAATAACAACAGTAATAATAATAACAACAGTAATAATAATAATAATAATAATAATAATAATAATAATAATAATAATAATAATAATAATAATAATAATAATAATAATAATAATAATAATAATAATAATAAAGACTGCCTCCCTCTTAACAGCTTAGCCCAGGAATAATTTATTCACGCAAAGTTGTAAATAGAAAAACAAGTAGCTTCAATAAAGAGTCAATAATAATAATAGTAGTAGTAGTAGTAGTAATAATAATAATAATAATAATAATAATAATAATAATAATAATAATAATAATAATAATAATAATAATAATAATAACAATAATAATAATAATAATAATAATAATAATAATAATAATAATAATAATAATAATAATAATAAAGGAGAAAGGAGAAGATCGACAAGTACCAAGATCTAAGAATAGAGTTAGAAAGGCTTTGGAAAAAGAAAACAATGACAATACCAATTGTTATAGGTTCGTTAGGGGCCATTTCAAAGCAATTCAAAAACCACTTGAATAGACTAGATTTAGACAAGATCAGCATCATAGACATTCAGAAATCTGTACTTCTAGGGACAGCTCACATATTAAGAAAAGTGCTTCAGCTCTCAGGATCGGGTTAGATCTTGGGCTGTAATAAGCTACCAGCAACATTTTTTGTAAATGATTGTTTGTGAAATAAAGGAGTCCTGATGTACACTTGATAGGCATTGCTTTTCCAGCGACCAAGGGCTTGAATAAGGTGATCTGCCACGCCGTTGCGCGCTGCTACTGTTGCCGCTCCAATGCGAAAGCTATGACTAGAAAAGTTTCCCATGCAGGAATGCTAGTAGACTTGCTACAAGTCGACTACTCTTTTGGGATACTGTTTATTTGGGATACTATGAATTTCGGCGAAGCCGAAGCGTCCTGCCGAGCGACGAAATAAAAAGGACTTTGAGAAAGTCTAGGATGCTAGCTGCCAATACAATTTACCTTAGCCAACTTGTGAGAAGAGGACGCGTAAGGGGCGTACCATTTTGCAGGACGAACAGCGGACCAGGTTTGTTTCCCCTGACCACCAGATATGAAAGCATGGCTTCTACTGCACACAGAGGGGAGCGTCCCTTGCCGATGTGGATGAAAAAACCCTTGCGAAAAGGATCCGTCTTGCTTGCTTTTATTCGGATACGAAGACAAGCTGGAGTCGAGCTTGAGTCCACGGCTATATCGTCCAGTCGACCTAAGTGAACAGACGACGAGAAGGACGACAAGTTGGGCACTGTAAACTCTGAAGATCTCAAAAATCCAAAGTAAGCTAAAGTACATGCTGCCCAAAACATGAGATGGTCGTAATTGGTCATCTGTAAGGAACTAAAGATTACTAGCATGATACTGTCCGTGACGGGCAAACGTTGCGCAACGTAAGTACCTTGAGTACGCTTGATTCCTCGGACAACTCGTTGTAACCGGAGACATTGTTCCATCGGGTCTGGGAAACCTTGTTCGATATGAAGGGCTCGTACGGCAGATAGATAGACTTTAATAGAAGAGTACTTAAGAGACTCTGCCAAGAATGTTGTAAAAAGGCACAACGTCCATTCATCGGTGGAACACAGTGAACCCGAGGGATGAATCCCTTTGAATCCCTTTGAGCACAAAAGTCTATAAACTTTGCTTGCGCCGAGTCCTTCGAGTCGCAGGAGCTAAACCATTGACCAAGAACTTCAAACAACGGACTTCGAGTCTGTCAGTAGTAGTTGCAGTAGAAGTTCCTGCGGCATTGGTGATGGTATCGAGTTGGCCCACGGAGCAAGGCGGCGAAACTCCCGCCAACGAAAACGAGAAAGTGCGTCAGCGATCTCATTTTGCACACCTGGAATGTGTAGGGCTTTAAAGCTAAAATTATAGCGCGCTGCACACATCAAAAGCGCCCTAACCAAATGCATTATGCAGGGAATTTTTGATGTCCTAGCGTTTACTATGTATGCATTTGAGACCAATTAGGTCCCCAGGTATGCGCGGCAATGACGATTGGGAAAAGTTCCTTGTAGGCAATGGATTTGTTGGCCTTGTCCCTGGTGCCAATAGCCGTTGATCCATTGGTTAAGATAGAATGCTCCATATCCAATAGCCCCTGAAGCATCCGATGTTACTTCTACATCCAGCTGCGATGTTAGACCCGGGAATTGCCAAAACGTAACTTCATTCCACTCTGCAAGGGAGCGAACCCACCACTGGAGATCAAGACGGAATTCTCTATTCAATCTTATCGGATGATCGTTCCGGCGGAAGCAGGCCAAGAGATCGATCATGCGACGGATAAAGGCTCTGCCTGGCCATACAACCTTAGCAGCATGGTGCAGGTGACCGATCAGAGACTCTAATTGACGCGTGTTGCAACAACTGCGGGACGTCCAAGACAGTAACAACTGATGTAAGGCCAGAAGCTTGTCCTGGGGTAGGCGGGCGATTTGACGACGAGAGTCCAGTTCGATGCCCAGGATAACAAGAGATTCCGATGGTCCCTCGCACTTGTCTGGATGAAGCGGAAGACCTAGCATCTTGCAGACGGCGAAGGCTTTTGAAAGGTTAGTCTGACACTGGTTGGAGTCCGGCACACCTAAGGTAATGAAATCGTCCAGATAGCTAGTGTACCAGATCAGATCTAGAAACCTGATAATTGTTCAGTAAAATCCATTCCACCATGGACGCAACCGAGTTAAAAATATAAGGAGTAGACCGAAGACCAAACGGTAAGGTGAGATCCACTCATAGTAGTTGCCACGCCACTTCATGCCAAGCAAGATCAGTGGGGTGTATCGCAATGTTGCGATAGGCTGCTTCCACGTCAAATTTGGCCAAATTTCTCTTAATCCAACGGATTAAGAGTGCAATGTTCATGTGAAACTTCTTTGCACCTTGATTTAATATAAACATGCTTTTTTGTAGGGAATTTAGTGGAGCTCCTTCCGCCATGGTTCGCAGAGCCGTGTTTTTAACTTCGAATTTTGTTTCGACTCGTTTCGACTTGTCGGAGCTGTACAGCTGGCATCACTTGCTCTTCTAGAAGCCGGAACGAGAACTAAGGAAAAAGATTTAGAATGACTTCTCTTGAGTATTTTGGACTTGAACGACGATTCAATGAACTTTTGAAGTCTTCGAGTTGACCGTCGTCCAAAATGGCTTCTAAACCTATGTAAAACCTGCACTGACCTACTATCATTTCGAGGGAGGGGAGCCTCGAGGTATTGAAAAAAGTTTATTTGATGCTTTACATTTTCAAGAATGATTTTATTTTATTGACGATAATTGTTATATCATGTTGTAAATATTGTTGTGTATTGATTTTTAAAAGTTTTTTGAGCTTTAGTTTCGATTTTTCTGACCGAAAAAAAATCATTCGTACCCTAATCTGCTGAGGCAGGTTTTGGTGGGCATTTTTTTCCTGTCATGGGTTATGCTAACAACTTGAGCTTGTTAGCTTCGCGCTGATTGGCTAGTTGCATTTTCTTGTATCATCTAGATGTTGGTGTTCTTTTTTGTTTGTGAACACCCTAACCGGGACTAAAACGCTGATTTCATCCCCTAAATTAAAGGGACAACAAGCATTCCAAAAACTTTCACATCGGAATCCCCCCTGTATTTACAAGTATTTTAGTTACGCCTTAATTATTGCTAGTGTCATTCACTAGATAAACAACCCTCTATAATTGTATCAAACATACAGGAAGTTGACCAGTCGATGTTGATAAGATATCTTATATCCTACTTGTGTAGTCAGGTTTATAAATATAAAGATAAGTAAGTCAAGTTTACTTATACGAAGCCTTTAGACAGTTGACGGGGTTACATGTGTTCTTTTAATAAAAATTCACTAGCATTTTCCATAAATCAGTTTGGCTCTGTTATTTGTGCGGGATAGCAAAGAAGGGGAAAAAATGCATTTAAGTCACTAAATAAACAGGTATGAAATATATGTAAACCAATAAGATCACCTACTATTGATAGTGATAAATAAAGAACAACCTAGGAGTCTGGTGACATATCATGATCAATATTTTGACTCCAGAAGGAGTAGTTCTTAATGATTGCTAAGCAGTACTTTAATAGTATCCTTCTTTAATAGACCTTTTCACAGTTCCGTTCAGTGACCACAAACTGAATAGTTCCAAGTCGAGGTTGGAATTGCCACACATAGTAAAGTACAAGTTATTATTCGCAGACTTCGAACAATCATTCGTGGTTACTGAACGGAACTGTATGTATTAAATGAATTTTCATATTTACTATAGATAAGTCATACCATAAATCAGTTAAAATGGAAGTTTGGTCTTCAGAGAAATTTTCCCAATCAGTTGCAAAAGGAGACGCCTAGATACTTTGTACATATTAAGCTTGTATAGTTGTATTTTTGTTTCTGCACGTCCATGCATATCAGCCTGATCTTTTCGCGTAGCAAACACAGATCGATAGCTAGATACGCAATAGCTTTCCGTTTTTAGCGTCCTTCATTAGGCTTATTATACACTTATCATGCACTTGTTGGAATATAAATCTCTCTTAACAATGAACACCAAATCCTTCTAATCATGACGGATTAACACGAAAGCCACTTGCCAATTTATTGCCGTCAAGAGGGCCACTTCTGTGATTGCTACGATAAGGACTCGTAAAATACTATATAGTAGCTCGTTGGATGTGATATTCACATCGGTCATTTTAGTTTAACCTTCAAACTCAAGACAAAATGAAGAATAGAATGGTATTTGTTTTTGTCTCTGCCATTTTACTGGCTATGTATACAAGTCAGTGTGACGGTGCGTTCGGTTCGTTGCCTGTTGGCAAAAGGGCGGCGAGTGCAGTTCAAGATAGAGACACACAAACAAACCAGGTACGTACGTTTTTATCAGATTTAACACGGAACGCTCTAATGTTTTTTGATCGCTTATGTTGGTTTACATTTTTCTCCTCGACATTTAGCAATTTGCCACGAATATTGTACAATCATTTGCAAAATACCTTAGGACGTTAACAGCTAAATTTTAGCAATTTTCTCAGTTATCAGTTAAATTGAAAACAAAGAAATATTTATTTTCAAATTTATTAATTAAAAACAAAGAAATATCAGATAACAGTTATCCAAAAAAGACACGGAATTCTCAGTTAACAGTTATTTTTTTAGCCGTTTCTCAGTTAACAGTTAACCCCATTCAGACCCTGTTTTACGTAAAATTTTACGTAGATAAATAACACAACGTTAATACGTTTGTTTCTCTGTTTTAAGGAAAATGTCTCAAGATGCATCTGTAAAGCAGCAAGAATGATTGGTTGTGGCAGACTACAAATGGCCGACTGATGCAAGAAACGAAGATATTATACAGATATTTTCATAAATTATATTTGAGTTTGAAAAGTTAACAATTAAATCGACACTGGCCATGTAACACTACTGTTGAAACAACAATAAAATTTATTGAAATTACATTTGAAGAATGCTTTTAATATTATTTTATTTCAACAAGTAAAATCTTTACCAAAGAAATTACAAATGGCACTGGCACTGTCTGGTCACAAGAGACGGTGGCACATCAGTAACAGATGCGCATCCTGAATGGAAGAAAATAATAAGGTTATTTCATTTTTCCTGGATGCATATTTATCTGCGTTTCTAACAGTTTCTCGGTTCTCAGTCTCTCGGTTCCTTTCTTTTCTACGATGGGTGGACCTCCTTAGGGTTTTGGGTTGGCTTAGTGCCCGAGGGGACGGTGGGGGAGTGGGGGGGGGGGGGGGGGGGGGGAGGAGGTGATGCTAATCAGTAGTTAAAGTAATGGGTATGCTCTTGAAATTGTATTTGTTCTTGATTTTTAAAATGCGCTAAAAGGGGAATTGATCTGTAAATACCTGATAAGAACATGGCTCTTCTTAGTTCTTCACGTAACATCTCAAGCACTTTATAAACACCTTCTTCGCCCTGGAACAATAAAGATATAATACTTATGGTTACACCCCAAGGTTTCGTGAATGATCACAACACTCCAGTATACCAAATGTAAAGCTATTACAAGCGGAACAACTATAAAAAAGCAACAGTATATTTTGATGTAAGAGTAAGCACATCAACTGATAGTCCATACAATGCAGGCTTACCAGATAGAGAAACAAATGAACAATCGAATATCAAACATAACTTTATTTAATTAGGTAGCAACATACAGACTACAACTACAACAGACTACAACTACAACACATTTTGTACAGTATATTGTAAGACCAAAAATTGTCTATTGGTTTTATTGAGAAAGAGGAAATTATTTTTCAGTTCTAAAAAATCTAGACAAATATAAAATAAAAAAATTCACCCCCCCCCCCCCCCCCCCCCCCCAAAAAAAACATTTTCTCATGCATCAGTTCAACCGACTAATTTAATTGATGGCGAACGCATTTAGTTCTCGTTCAAATCTACGCAATCCACTGTCGCTTAATTCTCATGTTTTCTATAAGCTATAAAGACTAATGTCACAAGCAAATGCATAAACTAATGGCCTACGCAATCCACTGTCACTTAAATCTCATGTTTTCTATAAGCTATAAAGACTAATGTCACAATAGTCCAGTCATTCTACGAAATGACCTGCCAGTAATTGCAACAGAAGATTTTTTTTCATAAATATGTCCGTAAGGATCCTAGTGACTACCGAAAAAAAGTCCCAGAAGATTCGAGTGGGGGAAGGTGCTAAAAATCGGTCTTTTTTGGAGCATTATAAAATTGCAATTATGCTGTATCATGGAAACGAGGCTGCAACCGGAAGTTGCTTTATTTCTTCGCTAAACGGTCTCGTTATAAAGCAAAAACCAAAAAAGGTTAAATTATATTTCCAAACAGCCTGATAAATTTTCTAAGCAATCTTTTATTGCTTTTTATTTCAAATTTTATCATTTATTTGCTGTTGGTATTATATTAAAATATTAGTGATATGGTCTATAACCGGAAGTGTGTATAATTGTTGAATAAATCGTTCAAATAAACAATGATCAGCTTTCTCTTTGTAATTATGATTTTATTCATAGCTCAAGTGCTCAGAACAGATTTGAATAAGTGCAATATAAGCCTTATTATTATTGTAATGAAGAATAATGTGTATCCCTAAAGTACAATACATTCTTTCGTAGGTTTTTATTGCGAGTTTTGTTATCATAATAAGATATCATGCTATTGATTATTTGTATACCGAGCTTTATGTACATTAACACATTTCATTCATTCTGACGAATAGATTCCGAAACGTCAGAAAATAAGTTCTCTAATCTTTTACGGTGTACAATTTACATTTTTCAACTATATATATTAATTGCTAGCTGATTAAATGTCGCGTCTCACATTTTAGTAAAACAAATAACATAAATTCTTCTTCTATTATAATGAATTATATAATATCCAAATACAAAATAAGTTAAATATCATTACTGTCAGGCTCTTCGTCTAGTTTGGGAGAATTTGTACAGCTCACCCCTTTGCATTGACCACAAGCATGAGAACAATCCAGATTGTGCTTTCTGCAGGTACATCTACGGCAACTGCAATCTGATTGGCAGTTGCATCCAACAATCGATCGAAAGAAGAGATTCTGGTGCAGGAGGAAGGTCCGTCATCAAGGGTACTATCATGCAGGTCTTCTGTTCTCTTCCGTCCCCAATAATAGATATCAAGGTCGCTGTCGTTGCCTTTCCACTGCCGTATCTGCAGATAGACCCTCATGCTGTTGTAGCGCAACGCTTCTGAGGAGGTACTTAGACTTTGAGGCTGGACATGGACCTTTTTGCTTGTCAGCTTCTCGTATTATTTTCTGTATCGCAGTCTGTCTATATCTTCTCCAGGTTGGCCATTAAGGATTGCAACTAGAGCGTTTTCTCCAGCTTTAACGATAACCTCCGCAGAGGCATTACTTTTGTTGAACACTTTGGCTTGCTCTTGGAGGTATTGAGATCCCACAAACCTTTTTAATAAGGTACCTTATACGCGATTTTGTATCGCATCAGAGAAATGCGTGGATGAAGAGAATATTTTAGACTTCATGGGAATGGGGTGGGGGGTCCGAATCCCATTTCCCAGTTTATATTTGGACCTCATCCCAGTCAAAAATCACATAATCCCATCAGTTTTGCTCAAGTTTTCAATCCCATTCCCAGTTTCTATTGTTCTTTTATTTGTAAATCCCTGTCCCAGTGCATCCAATCCCATTTTCCCAGTCAAAAATAAGGCCAATCCCAGCTCCCCTTTACCCCTTCAGGACCCTCTTGTGATTATTACAGATAACACATGTTTTTGTCTGATCAGACCATGTTTTTTATTTATCGTATCTTATGCATAAAAAAAAACATATATGCAATGCAATATGATTTGGTCAAAGCATGATTTTTATACTCACCTTATAAATATGTTAATACATCTTCGTAAACTGCACACACTACATGATGAACTCGATGATATAAAAACATCAGTATTTAGTAATAGTAATTAAAAGCCTAGTAGAGCGGATTTCGTATGACTGTGCAAACAGCACGGACACAGCACGCGGTACAGTACAAATGAAATTTATAGAGTTTTTCCTGTGCCTATCAAAATACCACAGGTTGGTTACGGCAGTGATTTCGAATGTTTTTTATAGAAACTACGGCACGAACACGGCACGGCCGTGAAGGCACGGCACGGTCACGGCAAAAACTTCGAATCTTTTTATATAAATTACGACACGGTCACGGCATGGTACCGAACGTTGCACAGTCATACGAAATCCGCTCTAAGGCTAGCACTATAACGAGATACAAAGATACAAGCATATCAGATTTCAAAGCTGAAATACGATATATGTCAATGTCACGGCATTCAGGCATTTGCAATGTTTTGAAGTTCTGTTTGACGTTTTGTATATTTGTATCTTTGTATCTCGTTATAGGACTTATAGTGCAAGCCGAAAACTCTTTGTCAAGATAGAAGTGCTGTTTATTTTTTATTACTTATTTTGATTTGTTGATTTCTATATTTTCGTTCATTTTGATATGCTATGATTATCCAGAGCTGTAATCATTCAGAGTAGCTAACCGTAAAAACCAGACGCTAGGGAAATTTTTATACAATAACAATGCAGTTATCTTTACCAATCTTGCAGAACATCTTTGACCCTGTCTGATCTATTGCGCGCAGTATCATGCGACATTCTTTGCTGTTATAAAAATGGATCGATATAACTCAATGCCCATTCCCAGGTAATAACGATCCCTGCAACCAAGTTCAACTCCGTAAATTACAGTTCAACAAACTTCAAAGATACTGTTTTTTCAAGGATGACGAAACCGCAAAGAATGTTGCATGATACCGCAAGTAGACAGCGTCAAAGATGTTCTGCAAGGTTGGTGGGGATAAGTGTTTTATTATTGTATACAAATTTCCCTCATGTCTGGTTTTTACGGTTAGTTACTCTGACTGATTACAGCTCTGGATAATCAAAGGATATCAAAATAAACGAAAATAAAGAAATCAACAAATGAAAATAAGTAATAACAAATAAATAGCACTTCTATCTTGACAAAGAGTTTTCCGGCTTGCACTATAACGAGATACAAAGATACAAAACGTCAAACAGGACATCAAGACATTAATTGCAAATGCCTGAATGCCGTGACATTGACATAGATCGTATTTCAGCTTTGAAATCTGATATGCTTGTATCTTTGCCGTATCTTTGTATCTCGTTGTAGTGCAAGCCATTAAGTAAAAGCAATTGATTTGATAAAAACTGCATAGGATTAGATATTCGGAGAGACTCTAAACTGACCAAAGTATGAGAATGAATTGATTGCGAATCCGCGTTATTTCTAGACAGTGAATGGAATGAACAGGTTAAGGCCCGTTTACACTAGCAATTGTGTCGCGCGACAAGAGTTGCGTTTTCAATGGCGATTTTATCACAGATTTGTCAACGCTACTTTGAACATGCTCCAAATTTAGTGCAATTTGCTGCGACTTTCTGTCTCCTAAATTCGAGCGTATTCGAAATTGCGGCGACAAAGCTGCGATAAAATCGCCATCAAAATCGTAACTCTAGTCGCGCGACAAAATTGCTAGTGTAAACGGGCCTTATCGCAGCTTTGTCAACGCTTCTTTGAACATGCTCTAAATTTAGTGCAATTTGCTGCGACTTTCTGTCTCCTAAATTCGAGCGTATTCGAAATTGCGGCGACAAAGCTGCGATAAAATCGCCATCAAAATCGTAACTCTAGTCGCGCGACAAAATTGCTAGTGTAAACGGGCCTTATCGCAGCTTTGTCAACGCTTCTTTGAACATGCTCTAAATTTAGTGCAATTTGCTGCGACTTTCTGTCTCCTAAATTCGAGCGTATTCGAAATTGCGGCGACAAAGCTGCGATAAAATCGCCATCAAAATCGTAACTCTAGTCGCGCGACAAAATTGCTAGTGTAAACGGGCCTTATCGCAGCTTTGTCAACGCTTCTTTGAACATGCTCTAAATTTAGTGCAATTTGCTGCGACTTTCTGTCTCCTAAATTCGAGCGTATTCGAAATTGCGGCGACAAAGCTGCGATAAAATCGCCATTGAAATCGCCGCTCTTGTCGCGCGACAAAATTGCTAGTGTAAACGGGCCTTAAGAGCGTATAAAGGCCCGTTTATACTAGAAATTTTGTCGCGCGACAAGAGCTGCGATTTCAACGGCTATTTTATCGCCGCTTTGTCGCCGCAATTTCGAATACGCTCGAATTTAGGAGACAGAAAGTCGCAGCAAATTGCACTAAATTTCGAGCATGTTCAAAGTAGCGTTGACAAATCTGTGATAAAATCGCCATTGAAATCACAGCTCTTGTCGCGCGACAAAATTGCTAGTGTAAACGGGCCTTTAGACATGGCAGTTTTGCATAATCTATTTTATTCATTTATTTATTATTTATTTATCTGTCTATGTATCTATTCATTTATTCGCTACAATATACTTCCAAATACAATTGAATGAAAATAATTTATACTATAATAAAGCAAGAAACGGTAATAATGACTAAACGTAAATTAAAATGTCATATTCTGTAGTGATCATACTTCAATATAATAAATATGATATTGTCTAAAACGTTCTTCTAAAAGTTTTGAAAAATGCATAAGAACTTTAACAAATGATATTTGCTCGAAATTAGATTGATTTTAATTAAAATGTTCGGTTTAATTGGCTTTTTATTGACTTGAAAGTTTGCATAATCTCGTGTTTTCGTTGCAGCCTCGTTTCCATGTTGTGCTCAAATTGCCGTCAAAGTAGTCACAAAAAAACTCGTTTTTACAGTCTTCCCCTCTTGGGACTTTTTGGGACTTTTTATATGTTGTAAGGCATATAATTCTTAGTCGAAAACCGTTGACAAACCTTCTGTTGCAATTAGAGGCAGGTTGAGGTCAATATTTTCGTAGATTGACTGGACTACAAGCAAATGCATAAACTCATGGCCTACGAAATCCGCTGTCGCTTCATTCTCATGTTTTCTATAAGCTATAAAGACTAATGTCACAAGCAAATGCATAAACTCATGGCCTACGCAATCCGCTGTCGCTTCATTCTCATGTTATCTACTATCAGCTATAAAGACTAAATACCCCTTACCTGATAGGCTAGTCCATAAACTACAGGTCGACCAATGAAAACAGCACGTGCACCCATTGCTAATGCCTTGAGTACATCAGTACCAAGCCTCACTCCACCATCCAAGTACACCTCAACTTGACCATTGACCGCTGAAATCACTTCTGGTAGAGCATCTATCTATATTATAAAACATTGATGGACAAAACATCAATTATTGGCCTGCAGTCTCCCTTGCTACATCAATGGACATAAGAATGGTGTTGACATACTGTTGCTAGTTCTCCATCTAGCTGCATGTCTACCACCATTGGTTTTACACTAGGATGGCATGTATGTGCAATTCACTTGCTACAAACTCCACTTAAACACTTTTGGACACTACCATTTACATTTGAATCTATTGAACAAATGATCTTTATATAACATATTCACGTTTTAGTGAAATGCATTTCCGTAGATCAAAGTCGGGTAATTGGTGAGTTCAGACAAGCCTTTACACTGAATAACGTTGATATATTGTTGTGGAAGGGAAGATTAAACATTCATATTTTCACTTTGATGATGCAGTATCCCAAAACGTTTCTCCCAGATTGTGCGTACATCATGAATGATGTTGACTTACAGTTGCTAGTACTCCATCTAACTGTCTACCACCATGGTTTGACACTATGATTGCATCTGCACCATGTTGTACAGCGAGTTTAGCATCTTCTCCTGTAAGGATACCTTTCATAATCACTGGTAGCTTGGTGATGGACTTCACCCATGATATCACATCCCACGTTGCCTCTAGATCATTTTCTTCTTCAGATGCACTAAAATATTTCACACAATTATCAGTTAACTTATTGGATGTAAATAGATGATTGCGTGATAGAACAATGTCCAATGATTATTTATCATCACATCAGAGTTATGATATCCCGGTATGATGTGTGCATTTCCAGAGACGTGACGAGGGATGTTTTCTCGTCATTGATCCCGATTTTTTACACAAACGTTTGATCCCTGATCCCAAAAGCTCACGTATTTTGATCCCTGATCCCACTGACAAAAACGTTTCTGATCCCAGCATTTTTCATACGATCCCGATTCCTCTTCTGTGATCCCTGATTCCAGCTGATTCGGGCCATGTGATCCCCGATTCCAGGCATGTGATCCCTGAAGCCACATCCCCCGTCACGACCCTGCATTACCTGGCCCTATTGTACATAAGGTGAACATATTAATGTTGTTTATCAGATATGACTTATCCAGTGGTATATAGCATTGGTATACTAACAATTCATACTTGCCTTTGCGGACTAAATTCGTCAATTAAAGCATAAGATATCCCCAAGGAGTTAAGATATGGTCTTAAACCATCTGACCCAGCAAATATGCGGTTTAGTCCTGTAACAGGTGAGTCAACTGTTATAATAAACCCCTTCACACCTGCTTGTTCTCCTTGGAGAATGGCTCTTTTAAGTTGTTCTTTGTCTTTGATTAGCAATAAGTGCTGCCAACAAATTGTGTCAGGAGACGCATTCATTATATCCTTGGTTGGACTGGTTGTAAAGAAGCTAATTCCCATCAATGTTTGCGCTCTTGAACAGGCTTAAAATCAAGGTCAGTTAGTAAAGAAAATCATTAAGCAAATGAGATCTGGAAAATATATCTTGGAATAAGATGTAAAACGCTTCAAATAAAGATCACAAATAGACTGCTATATACTGCTTAACACACAAATCCTCACTTACAAAATGCACGTGACACTTTACATAATCATACAAAATATGGGAGGACACTACAATATAGCGTACGATCCCCGCCAAAATCCATGGTTTGAATTCTTTTTTTAACTCGAAGTTGTGGATCAAACCCAACACCGGATCTATTATTTTACATTGCTTCTGTTTTACTTTTCGTAGCTTAACCATTACCCTACATTTTATTGATGTGCATTTGTAACTCGCTCTGCGCATGTTACCACTCACCGTGTCCTATTTCAAACTGAACCCCGTCTATTTTCAACTCAACCCCGTCTATTTCAAACTCAACCCCGTCTTTTTTCAACTCGACCTCGTCTATTTTTGTTTACGCTTCAATACTACAAGAGGTACAGGCTACTGTGGCCTCCTCCAGTATATCTTGGGAAAAGGTGTAAAATGCTTCAAATTAAGATCAAAAATAGACTGCTATTTCTTAATGCACAAATCCTCAATTACAAAATGCACTTGACACTTTACATAGTCATACCAAATATGGGAGGACACTACAAGACGTATATGGTACTGTAGCCTCCTCCGAGGGAGGAAACACATAAAGGGTTAAAACATACAACACTATAGCCATGCACCGGAATATTCAGATATGCAAATTAGGGGTTGTAGTACCATTTTTGGTGTTTGAACCTTAAATCAAGATGGCTGCTTATTTGGTATCATTCAGAGGAGATAGACCAAATGAATATTAAGATTTCATCCTAAGTAAGAACACTCAAACTGAGGGGGGAGATAAAGCCAAAACATTTGAATATTCTGGAGCATAGAACAAAATAAATGTTTGGTAGTTGCACTTTTCAACCCATTTATATGTTTCTGATCTTACTCATTAGGGTTGGTTCACACTTTGAGCTAAAAATAAGAATAATATTACAATGTACATACATACTAAACCCTTTTTGGACTGTTTTGGTATATCAAGTGATACTATGTGATGTATTGCATGATAAGGTTTAAAAAAGGTTTAAATATTTCCTGTGCGTACCTTTTAGGGTCCTGGCTCAAAAATCAGTTACGTAACATGATTACGTACCTGCAAGGGTCATTTTTACTCTGCTTTGTTGCTAAAAGTAAACTAAATAAGACATCGCACAGCCGTACTTTTTAGGGGTTGAACAGGTAGTTTTGTCTGTGCGTATACATTTTGAAGGTCGTTTTCAAAACCTCCGCAGATCAACCCTACCACTTGGACAAAGGAGTGCCTCCCCCCAAAACCCCCGCGGGGGGAATCCCCATCGAAAAATCGCTATATCACGTATCCCCCCAAAACATATTGTGGATCCTCTTGTGACATACCCTCTTGCGACATACCCTTTTATGACATACCCTTTGATGTAGCCCCTTCACCATCTGGATGGGCCAGTTTGTGTGCTGCCGTGGGTGATACAAATATTGGCATACTGATTTTATTACCAAGGACAGTGGTAGACAGGTTCACTTTTGATATCCCTCGCAAGAATCTGGGTCTTAATTGGATCCTTTTTTTAAAGAAAACATGGTTTGCATCAGTACACTAACTAAGCCATCATTCCGCCTCATTTTTACTTTTTGCGTTTTCTGTGACACGACACAGGTAACCCAAATAAAGAAAAGTCTCAATCAGACCAGAAGACCAAAACAGAGCAGCACTCGGCATAATCCAGACAATGGGCTATGATTCAGCCCATTTTTTTATTTGGGTTTCCTTTGTCGCGATTAGGCTCTAGAATTACACTCAGCGGGGCGCACGTATCAAGGAGACTGGAAATGCTAGCAATTCAAACAGTTCAGTCGTCTGAGTACATATAACTATATTTAAGGCTTTAAAATTAAAATTAAAATTGTTTTCGAGTTTTCGGGTTTCTACTTGGAAAGATCAAATTCACCTAATACCGGGCCTAATAATATAATTGTATATAAATATGCAGCACAAGATGTCCAAGATACGAAATTCAAATGCAACTTTTATCGTTATTACATATTTTAGTTGAAGAATATCAAAGTTGTCCTTCAGTAGTGTCTAATTATAAGAGCAGATTTAAGGCCATATACTACTGTTTTTTTAATTAATTATTTTAGATTTAAAATTACTTATTTAACTAAGTCGTAACAAACCTTTGGAAAGCCTGTATATTATTCCTCAGTGTTACCTCTTCGTCAGCTCCACAAGAGAAATATTCCACAGTCTCTTTACGTAACGTTTGCTTGGCTAGTTTTTCAACATCGCTCAAACAAAAAAGCTGCCGCGAAGATTGGTAAGACTTCCTTTCCGCCATCGCTTGTCTTTGCAACCGTAATTAAAAGTGTCTCGATTCACCAGTGAAACACTTTCCCACAGCTACTGGGATTGATTGATATGCTAATTAAATGTTCTATTTGTTGTTGAGCAGGCTATGTTTTTCAACTTAGCTGGTGGGGGCCTGCTGTCTCTCACACATGGGCAGCAGAGTATATCAACGGTCGCTTAGTTCGGTTCATCCGCAAAAAAGGGGATACGTGTCACGTGACAATTCCATTGTTCTAGGGAAAATCAATAAAAATCGAAAATTTTATTACGAAGAAATTACCCAGTCTTCGAAATTCATCGATATCACGGTCACAAAGAGGACATCCGGGACCTTTTAACATTTCACATAGAGGTGATATGTTGAAGATGGCGGACGAGCAGATACAGCGAGAAAACTACAAGATTTTTCATTAAAAAATGGCTTTGAAGTCGAGATTTCAATCCAAGATGGCCGCCATATTGTCACCCTCCCAAAGGTATGTAGTTGGTTGATGATAAAAATTTGTTACCTGCCCATTTCCTAGAGTAATGAAACCAATTTTAATGAAGTCTTTATGATATGCCTTACATTCTGTCGCATTGTAGAATGTGGCAACAACCTAGTTCTTGTGGCAACTCTTTTCAAAGACTCCTTACTGAAATCACAGCCGTTCGTGTATGGCTATGCACTGACAAAAGTTGATATGTCATCGGAATAGTCGACTTATTTGTATTTTGTGCTTTATTTTAGATAACCAAATGGAAATTCATCGACATCTCCTGTCGCTGAAATGTCGAATATGTGGTGGGAGTATTAAAAAAGATAAAAGCAGCCAACCAGTACGCAATTTTTGCGAATTTTATTTTTTACATATTTTATTTTTTATGCAATCTAGAAATTTGGTACTGTAATGTACAGCATGCATTGTACACTTCATAAATGTTATTAAACTTGTTAAACCTGAAAGTTATATGAATTGAGATTATGCCAATAAGCCAGGTTTACTTCCCAGTAGTGATTTATTGACCAAATATTTGGTTACATCAGAGTATAAATAATTTGCTCATAGTGCTTTGTCAATAAATCACTGTTATTGCAGATGAATTATATTTAATACTTTAATAAACCTCTTTTTCTTTCTTACTTGTCACCATTCCCATTATTAAGCATTTGATTACAGTAGTAACATTTTTGACAACAAGTTGTAGAACAATATTATTTGAGAATTACACATGCTAGTATGGAAAAATAAAAATCTATCCATCTCAACCAACAAAACTTGATAATGCATTATTATTCCTTATAAAATTATTATTATTATTTCTTATGAAATAATCCAGTTTGAGGAATTTAAATATAGTTTTATACATATCAACATAAATAACTGAGTGCTCACAATATATCTGTGAAAACTATGCAATAATGAATTGCACAAAATAGTGTCAATCAAACAATAAATTTAAATTTTGTACTAATTTGCACTATTTTGTTTGCAAAGTTTTTCACAGATGTATTGTAAGCACCCTGTAGTTATAGCACTTCATATTGCACTAAATGTATTTAGTATTTAGTAGCGTTACAGAATGTATACCACTGGGTATTAATTGCATAGTCGATAGAAGTGGCGGTGGGCTTAAATGGGTTACAGGGTTCCCCAGGGTAATTCTGTATGCGGGAGTATATAAGGACAGTGATATGAAGCAATTATCACTTGAAAGCATTTCTCTGAAGCACTCTTGTGCTATTAAATATAAATTTTATAATTGAAGGCCATTTCATTCAAATCATAATGTATGAATCAATGACATTTTTATTACATATTGATTCAGCCTTGTTGCCCAGCGCAAGTGCCTATTAATCGGAAAGACATGCAGATTTAATAGTGTATGCTTGGTCGCCTCAGTTAATTTATACATTAATATCACATCTATAATAATAATATCCAGTATGAATTTGTTCCTGTAATTGCTCTCTTCTATCAGACATGAATTAATAAATGAGATGCCCACCACCTAATTTGTTGTCCTGTAGTTATTGTGTAATGCAGTTTAGCTATTAAATGCTTTATTTAAAATGAAAAGAGTATAAATAGTTCTATTCATATACAGTACTGTTCCATGGATATACTGCCTGCATTGATACAAATATAATACAAACTATAGAGTGCTTTAATAGACCAGTTTCCAGTTCTTGTTCTGCAGGGTTAACATCAATTGTATGTCATATATTCGTTAAAAATCGACTAAGCCCATGGATATTGTTTTAGCTTTACATTACCACATGCTTATGTAATTTATAAAGAATACATTAAATGCAATTGAGGTTAAACCTGCACAACAAGAACTGTCAATATTAATTAGATAACTACCTTAGTCTGTATTTTGATCTTCCATACAACCCATATACTGTTCCCCTTATGAAGTTTTGTACCTTTACTTCCATGATCCTTTTTGAACTTTTTATGCTCAAATAGTGTAGGTACAAATTAACACCATAAGGAGGGGGAAAAAAAAGCCTTCATTGTTACTTATCTAATGTCTTAGTATTCAGAAAATAATTTGTAAAAGTTACTAGACTTATATCACTTATATTCATACATGATTGTATATGCAAGTACAATAAAAAAGCTCTTGTATTGTGTATTATTGTGTTCCCAACCAAATTTATTCCAGTTTATAATATGGATTAACTTGGGATAGACAGATAGTTTTTTAACAATTAATCACAAAAATTCAATTGTTTTAGCGTGTGCAGGGACATAACAAAACCAGTTTTTTAATAGTTTTTATTTAGTGACTGTTTAGTCAGTATCACTCAACTAGAAACATCAAATACAAAAGGAAACAATACCTCATTACAACTTTACTTGTCTTAATAACTAATAGTCGCTAAATAAGAGCTATAACACACTAACAATTTGATTTTGTTTCATGGTTCTAGTGTTTTCGGTATAGCCTAATGTTGTAAAATATTGGGGATGTTACATGTAATACAGTATAGTGATTAGTCTCGTTAATTTACCATGCAATTGTCGTCATAACTCAGGCTTGCTGTAGGTTCTGAACACTCCAGAAAATATGCTATTCGCATCTAACATAGTTCATCGTTCGGAGCCGGGGTTCGGAGTCGTTCATCGCGTCTTTTCTCTGTCCATTTTCATCGGTTTTTAAAACGCTAAACTTATCAAACAGTCTGACTACACTATATGAATGTAAAAAACGCTTATATTCATCATTTCCTTGCATATAATTGCCACAGTGCGCAATAAACTGCATTTCTTTCTGTGATTTCAGTCTTTACGATGGCCATCTTGGATTTTGGTTTATGTTATGAAATACGAAACTCTATCGTCACAAACAATAGAATTAGTCACGTGACACGTATCCCCTTTTTGCGGATGAAGTAACAACCTTTGGATGCACGATTAGTATTCGAGTGACATACGATCGCTTTTAATACTAGATAGACCAAAATCACGATATTGAAATAGGAGCTAGACATATTATGACGAAGGGTCAATGGAATAACAAAGCAAGCAAATCAGCGACTGTTGGTAACTATAACTACACGGAGATTACAAGCGGATACAAACGCGAACGATGCTCTGCTGCCCATGCATGAATACTGATGAATAGAACATTTCATTAGCATATCAATCAATAGCTGTGGGAAAGCGTTTCACTGGTGAATCGAGACACTTTTAGTTTAATACGGCTGCAAAGACAAGCGATGGCGCAAAGCAAGTCTTACCAATCTTCTCAGCAGCTTTTATGTTTGAGCGATGTTGAAAAACTAGCCAAACAAACGTTACGTAAAGAGACTGTGGAATATTTCTCTTCTGGAGCTGACGAAGAGGTAACACTGAGGAATAATATACTGGCTTTCCAAAGGTTTGTTACGACTGTGTTAAATATCTAATTACGGTACGTGAGTCTAACTTGATTATTTAGATTTTCACAGTGATTCTGTATTATGCACTTGTCATCGGCTTCCACGAGGGGGGGGGGGGGGGGGGGGGGAGGGGAGGGGGGGGGGTGGACCCCGGGCTAATGTGGGGACTTTGCTTTGAGTCCAGAGCAAAGGTATCTGTATTTCCCCAGATATAGGGCAAGTTTCTGTAGAAAATACCCCTATAATTCACCAGTACCCGGGGCAAAGTTAGAAGAAAATTCACAAATAACAATATAACTGTCAACAAACAGAGTGCACACACTAAGTCTGTGAAACAAAGTTAAATTTAAAAGCAAAATGTACAAAAAAAGTATTTGGGAATTTCTTAATTTCCTAAACTGCTATTGATCAACAATATCACCTTGTTGAATGGCATGCATATAGTATCAACACATATCTAGTGATTAAGACAAGACTGCTTTCCCTTACTGCAGTTTTCTTACATCGCTGTTCAGCTTGTTCGGCCTCCATTTTGTCTAGCTAGGTACCAGTCTACTAGCAGTCTCTCTCAACACAGCAACCCCAATATTGATTAATCGAAGACAAAACGCAAAAACTCACTCACTCGTACGTAGTTGTATTTGCTTTTTAAGTCATTGGTGACCAAGACTTAATTATTAACAGCCCTGTTTAAAGAATTATAATACTTTTGGAGGATTTTAAACCATTTTATCTATCCACCACAATTCTCCCAGGGACTGGGGGAAGGATTTAATGCTAAGTCACCATATTTCCCCCACATTCCCCCCACATCAGCCCGGGGTCCCCTCCCCCCCCCCCCCTCGTGGAAGCCGATGACAAGTGCATTATTTCAATAAAGAAGATACGATCGATATATTTGTTTAGATGGAGTAAGCGATTATCGTAAGCTATATGTTAAACTGATTCAGAGTAACTCGTACGCGGACTTCAATATATAAATAATTTTTTTATCAATTGAAAGTGAAATATCTTTGTTTAGATGAGTTAAGCGATTCTCATGATCATCGTTCAATGGTCGGCCCCTAAACAATCGTGACTCGGCGTATGCGAGTCTTCGAATCGCTTTGCCGTACTTCGTCGAAATGATAGATAAATAATAGTTCTTCAAACTCAATTCGAAACAAATATATCTTTTTTCACGTTTTCTTATTGTTTTCAATGCTATTAAGGCCCGAGCAAACTCACGCAACATTGTTGGCCAACATTGTTGCGATACGGTTTGTTGAACACGAGAACAAAAGAAATGTTGGATGAGTTTCATCAAACATCATCCAACAGGGTGTTTAAACGGGCCCAACATGTTGGAGCAACCATGTTGGTCCAACAATGTTGCGTGCGTTTGCACGGGCCTTTAAAGTTGTAATTAATGTCATCGAGGTCCTAATATAATTAAGTGCGTGACATTTACAGCCGTGTACGATCGAGTTGAACAAAATTTGTCACGAAATGAGTCGTTTGCCTACTATGTACAGGCTCGTAGAATTACTCTGAATCAGTTTAACATAGCTTACGATAATCGCTTACTCCATCTAAACAAATATATTGTATCTTCTTTACTGAAATAATACAGAATCACTGAAAATCTAAATAATTTTGACTCGCGTACCAATAGAGTGGTGAAGTGTGACGTCACGAAAATATACATTTTGGCTTTAACAGTTTTTGGCTGCCAATTTCGATGGACAATCAAAAAAGACGTTCACAATCAAAATGTGAAGAGAATCGGTCAAATAGCAGCTGAGATATGGCCACTTGAATATATAATTATACATTATATTATATATATAATTTCCCCATACAAATCACTGTAATTTACGCTCTGTTCCAAGTGTTTTGTTACAGTGTTTTTGTATGGGGAAATTATATATTCAAGTGGCCATATTTCAGCTGCTATTGGACGAATTTTGGTCAAATTTTCTATGTGAACATCTTTTGTGATTGCCTATCAAAATTGAGAGCAAAAAATATGAAATAGTGAAAATGATTTTATATGACGTCATCACTTCACCACTCTATAGCAAACACAAGTCCGGGTACGGGTGACGTACGAATAGCCACTGCGATTCAATTAACGTTTTAAAACTAAATTTAATAAACAAACATTTGCTTGGGTTCAAGGAGATTGAAATAAGGATAAAAGCTGGAATTTCATATATTTTGCTGCATATTAAAGATGAATTTGATCTTTCCAATTCTTTCGAAAACAATTAATTCTTTCACAGCATAATATGATTATATGTACTCAGACGACTAATTACCGGCTCAAAATTATATATATATCATTCAAAGAGTTCTCGAGGCTCTACTGTCTGCGCGATTTTGAATGTGAGCAGTGTTATAAGAGAATTACCGAGAGAATGAACCATAGTTACAGTAAAGGAGCCGTCTCAACCACGATGCATTGCGCGCCGTGGCGGCCATTTTCGTTGCATTTTAACTTATATATTAAAATATATAAGTGTATTAAGCTATCCAGGGTAGCGTATGTTGCGTGCATAACCACAATTCCTTACGGTAACAAACACGTGCAACCCAAATTAATATGCTATGTTTGAATTGCTAGCACTTCCAGTCTCCTTTGTAGTCGTACTTTACTTTTAGCCTAGAGATACGTGCACCCCGCTGAGTGTAATCTAGAGCTTAATCGCGACACAGGAAACCCAAATATAAAAATGATGGCTGTGTTAATCTACTGATGCAAATTTTTCTTTTAAAAAAAGGATCCAAATAAGACCCAGATTGTTGCGAGGGATATCAAAAGTGAACCTGTCTACCACTGTCCTTGGTAATGAAATCAGTATGCCAATATGTGTATCACCCACGGCAGTACAAAAACTGGCCCATCCAGATGGTGAAGGGGCTACATCAAAGGGTATGTCACAAGAGGGTCCACAATATGTTTTGGCGGGATACGGGATCTAGCGATTTTTTGATGAATGGATGGGGTTTAAATTGGGATGTCAGCCAAAATAGAAGCGGAAATCGGGATCGTAGGAATGAAAATTACGGCGGTATCGGGAATTCGAAACAAAATCGGGATACTGAGAGTATAATAGAGGGACTTTCAAAACCTGTCCACGTGAACATACAAGATCAAGAATGATGGAGCCTGACACTAAATAAGGAAATGGACAGAGCCGCTAGCAGGAGGGACACAGGAAGCCCGACACTAAAAACGGCTGCGAAGGAGACTATTACACCCTATGCTTACGTTAAATGTTATCTTGTTGCAAGCACATCACTTATAATGTTACTTCAAATACCAGAGTAGTCCAAAAACGGTTTAGTATGCATGTATGCGTGTAAAATAAGAACCAAACCTAATGAGTAAGATCAGAAACTTATAAATGGGTTGAAACGTGCACCTACCTCACATTTATTTTGTTCTATGCTCCAGAGTCTCCAGAATTTTCAAATTGTGTGGCTTTATTTTTTCCCGTAGTTATTTGAGTCTTTGCATTTCTTATATACGCGTGCATAGGTCTTGATACTCGATCAAACACTGATCAAGGCACTGTATCAATTTGTGATGGTTTAGGCTCAGACTCATTAAAAAACAAATGAATTATAATGTGATTGAGAAGTCAGATCAAAAACTTGTGCTTCGTGTTTGATCAGGGAATCCAAACGCCTCGAAATGGATGAAAGCACTCGGCCTACGAAAGCGCTCGGTCGTTTATCGGTGTTTGGATCCCCTCAGCATTTGTTTTTGATCTATCACATCAAGTCTCCCGATCCAATGTTTTGTTATATTTGGTCTATCTGGTCCATGAATGCTATACCAAATTCAGCAACAATTTCGAAGCAGACATCTTGATTTAAGGTTAAAATACCATATATGGTGTCGAAACTCTTCATTTGCAAATCTAAATATTCCGGTGCTATAGTGTTTCAACCCTTTATGAATTTCGGGTATAACTGTATTTAAGGTCAAACACGTGCACTAAATTATATACTTCAATAACAACGAATAATGATCTTTTTTAGCCTCCTCTGAAGGCAACCCTACTGGGTTTCCATTGTCATGCAAACTGGAGAGGAATTGGCCCCTCCCCCACCTTTTGTTCCGCCACAGGATACCCAGAGTAAAGGGTTGCCTGGGGAGGAAGCTAGATCTTTTCAAAATATTAAAACTCCCTTCTACATTAGCACTTCTATCTTTCAACCCTAGCTTCCTTAGTCCCCCCCCCCCCCCCCCCCCCTGCAGCCCGTTTTGGTGTCACTCCTCCATAGCCATCTCTTTGTAGGAGTGGAAATAAAAAACGCGCACAAGAGGTAGGGAAGCAGTCTCCTCACAATCAAACAAGGAGCTACAAGGGAATCTATAAGGAGCAAAAAGAGTGCTCTGCGTGCGGAGGGGGCTACAGCAGCGCGTACCCCCTCCCCCTCCCCCTATATCTCATTGCGTAAAGATTGTCTTTATTTATATAACATTTAAATTGATTTTAAGCCTGTGCAAGAGCACAAACAGTGATGGGTATTAGCTTTTATACAAGCAGTCCAATCGAGCATATAGTTAATGCGTCTCCTGGCACCATTTGTTGGCAGCACTTAATACTACTCAAAGACAAAGAACAATTTAAAAGAATCATTCTCCAAGGAGAACAAGCAGGTGTGAAAGGGTTTATTATAACAGCTGACGAGCCTGTTAGGGGGAAAAGACGTTTATATACTGGGGCAGCTAGTTTTCGTCAATTTACCGAGTCCTTAGGGATATCGTTTCCTATGCTTGACGGAATAACAATTCCAAGGCAAGTATGATATGAAATATTCGTTTACCAATGCTATATACCAATGGATAAGCCATGTTTGGTGAACCATATTATTATGTCCACCTAGTGGCAATAGGACTCGGTAATATATAGCAGGTATTTACATCCAATAACTTAACTGATAATTGTGTGACATGTTTTAGTGGAGGTGAAGAACTACATATTGACCGGAATGCCACCTGGGATGTGATATCATGGGTGAAGTCCATCACCAAGCTACCAGTGATTATCAAAGGTATCCTTACAGCAGAAGATGCCAAACTTGCTGTTCATCATGGTGCAGATGCAATCATAGTGTCCAACCATGGTGGTAGACAGTTGGATGGAGTACTGGCAACTGTAAGTCAACATCATTCCATCCTCGAGAACCCAGGGGTATTCTTCTGTCGCTCGTTTCTCGCTTCCACAACATATACCCCTGGGAACGTAGTCTGTTGGAGCTTGTTCCGGAAGTCAAAATTCAAACTTATTTAACGACTTTCTTTGAATGGTTATCTTGATTTTCATTGGTCGACCTAATAAGGTCGACCAATCAGGAAAGAGCTGAATTTTGACTTCCGGAACAAGCTCCAACAGACTACGTTCCCAGGGGTATATGTCGTGGAAGCGAGAAACGAGCGACAGAAGAATACCCCTGGGTTCCCGAAGATGACATCATTCATGATGTACGCACAACCTGGGAGAAACGTTTTGGATCGATACTGCATCATCAAAGTGAAAATATGAAAGTTTAATCTTCCCTTCCACAACAATATATCGACGTTATTCAATGTGAAAGGCTTGTATGAACACACCAACTACCCGACTTTGGTATACGGGAAAGGAGCGAATACATTTTACTAAAACGTGAAATTGTTATATAAAGACCATTTGTTCAATAGTTTCAAATGTGAATGTTAGTGTCCAAAAGTGTTTAAGTGGAGTTTGTAGCAAGTGAATTGCACATACATGCCATCCTAGTGTAAAACCAATGGTGGTAGACATGCAGCTAGATGGAGAACTAGCAACAGTACGTCAACACCATTCTTATGTCCATTGATGTAGCAAGTGAGACTACAAGCCAATAATTGATGTTTTGTCCATCAATGTTTTAAATAGATAGATGCTTTACCAACATAATGTCCATTGATGTAGCATGCAAGTGAGACTGCAGGCCAATAATTGATGTTTTGTCCATCAATGTTTTAAATAAATAGATGCTCTACCAACATAATGTCCATTGATGTAGCATGCAAGTGAGACTGCAGGCCAATAATTGATGTTTTGTCCATCAATGTTTTAAATAGATAGATGCTCTACCAGAAGTGATTTCAGCGGTCAATGGTCAAGTTGAGGTGTACTTGGATGGTGGAGTGAGGCTTGGTACTGATGTACTCAAGGCATTAGCAATGGGTGCACGTGCTGTTTTCATTGGTCGACCTGTAATTTATGGACTATCCTATCAGGTAAGGGGTATTTAGTCTTTATAGCTAATAAAAAACATGCGACAGCGTATTGCGTAGGCCATTAGTTTATGCATTTGCTTGTGACATTTGTCTTTACAGCTAATAGAAAACATGCGACAGCGGATTGCGTTGGCCATTAGTTTATGCATTTGCTTGTGACATTAGTCTTTATAGCTAAAAGAAAACGTGAGATTTAATTTGATTTAATTTTAATTAGTCGGTAGAACAGATATCGATACATGAGAAAAATATCATATGCCCTTGGCGGGAATTGAACCCCACGGTTTCGGTTTTCTAGTCCAACGTGTTGTAGTTGTAGTCTGTTGTTGTTGTAGTCTGTATGTTGCTACCTAATTAAATAAAGTTATGTTTGATATTCGATTGTTCATTTGTTTGTCTATCTGGTATGCCTTCATTGTATGGACTATCAGTTGTTGTGCTTACTCTTACACCAAAATATACTGTGGCTTTTTTTATAGTTGTTGCGCTTGTAATAGCTTTACATTTGGTATACTGTAGTGTTGTGATCATTCACGAAACCTTGGGGAGTAGACATAAGTATTATATCTTTATTGTTCCAGGGTGAAGAAGGTGTTTACAAAGTGCTTGAGATGTTACGTGAAGAACTAAGAAGAGCCATGTTCCTATCAGGTATTTACAGATCAATTCCCTCTGTAGCGCATTTTAAAATTTATATTAAAATCAGGAACAAATACAATTTCAAGAGCATACCCGATACTTTTACTACTGATAAGCATCACCTCCTCCTCCTTCCCCCTCCCCTCCCCCTTCCCCCTTCCACCTTCCTATATTATCTTTATTTCTTGTTTGTAAATTTATTGTGTGGAAAATAAAACCATGAACCATGAACCATGAACCCATCGTAGAAAAGAAAGGAACCGAGAGACTGAGAACCGACAAACTGTTAGAAACGCAGATAAACTGAATATGCATCCAGGAAAAACAAAATAACCTTATTATTTTCTTCCATTCAGGATGCGCATCTGTTACTGATGTACCACCGTCTCTTGTGACCAGACAGTGCAAGTGCCATTTGTAATTTCTTTGGTAAAGATTTTACTTGTTGAAATAAAATAATATTAAAAGCATTCTTCAAATGTAATTTTAATAAATTTTATTGTTGTTTCAACAGTAGTGTTACATGGCCAGTGTCGATTTAATTGTTAACTTTTCAAACTCAAATATAATTTATGAAAATATTTGTATCTATATCTTCGTTTCTTGCATCAGTCGGCCATTTGTAGTCTGCCACAACCAATTATTCTTGCTGCTTTACAGATGCATCTTGAGACATTTTCCTTAAAACAGAGAAACAAACGTATTAACGTTGTGTTATTTATTTACGTAAAATTTTACGTAAAACAGGGTCTGAATGGGGTTAACTGTTAACTGAAAAACGGCTAAAAAATTAACTGTTAACTGAGAATTCCGTGTATTTTTAGGATAACTGTTAGCTGATATTTCTTTGTTTTTAATTAATAAATTTGAAAATAAATATTTCTTTGTTTTTAATTGAACTGATAACTGAGAAAATTGTTAAAATTTAGCTGTTAACGTCCTAAGGTATTTTGCAAATGATTGTACAATATTCGTGGCAAATTGCTAAATGTCGAGGAGAAAAATGTAAACCAACATAAGCGATCAAAAAAACATTAGCGCGTTCCGTGTTAAATTTGATAAAAAAACGTACCTGGTTTGTTTGTGTGTCTCTATCTTGAACTGCACTCGCCGCCCTTTTGCCTGAAGGCAACGAACCGAACGCACCGTCACACTGACTTGTATACATAGCTAGTAAAATGGCAGAGACAAAAACAAATACCATTCTATTCTTCATTTTGTCTTGAGTGTGAAGGTTAAACTAAAATGACCGATGTGAATATCACATCCAACGAGCTACTATATAGTATTTTACGAGTCCTTATCGTAGCGCAATCACAGAAGTGGCCCTCTTGACGGCAATAAATTGGCAAGTGGCTTTCGTGTTAATCCGTCATGATTAGAAGGATTTGGTGTTCATTGTTAAGAGAGATGTATACTCCAACAAGTGCATGATAAGTGTATAATAAGCCTAATGAAGGACGCTAAAAACGGAAAGCTATTTAGTATCTAACTATCGATCTGTGCTTGCTACGCGAAAAGATCAGGCTGATATGTATGGACGTGCAGAAACAAAAATACAACTATACAAGATTAATATGTACAAAGTATATCCAGGCGTCTACTGAGAAAAATTAATTTCCAAGTTCTAACTTCGATTCTAACTGTTGTTTTTTTGTATAATTTATCTATAGCCAATGTGAAAATTATTTAATTGTTCTTTTTACGTTGCGTATGATAAAGTTGAACCCAGCCTTACGGCCACCCGCTTAATACGGCCACCCCGTTATTGCGGCCAGTTTTTTTTAGGTCCCGACGAAATCAGATGCATGTCCATACATTTTCTATAAAATGTACATGCTTAATACGGCCACCCCATTAATACGGCCACTTTAATTTGGGATTAACGGGGTACCACTGTAAATTATAGTTTTGCTATGCGTGGCAACTCTAACCTCGACTTGGAACTTCTAATCGTGATCACTAAAAACTACCCATTCTGAATTCAAAATATAAATTGATTGAAGATGTCAACAGACTGTGGAACTTGGGCGTCATTTCTCTTAGGAAAGTTTTATAGTGAGTGATATATAATTAGTTTAGATCCAATTGAATAGATTTCATAACAATTTATTTAGTGACTTAAATGCATTTTTGTTTTTCAAAAGGAACATTTGGCCCCCTTTTTTACTATCCCGCACCGATTTATGGAAAGTGCTGGTGAGTTTTTGTATTAAAAAAAGACGATAGACAGAGACCATGCAATCGCCGTTAACTGTCTAAAGGCTTAATAGTAGATGAGTATTTTCTGGCTATATAGTTTACACTACAGCTTGCTAGACAATATTCATGTGTATTAGCCAACCAGAACGCTGTAGTGCACATGCATGCTTGTAAACCTACCCAGATTGCGCTGGAGTTGATAAGCCAATCAGATTGCACGATTACTGTTAGGATGCTTTAGGTAGTGACGTTCAAGCAAGTCCTTTGAAAACTTGACTTACTTATCTTTACATTTATAAACCCGACTACACAAGTAGGATATAAGATATCTTATCAACATCGACTGGTCGACTTCCTGTATTTTTTTAATACATTTACAGAGGGTTGTTTATCTAGTGAATGGCACTACTAGCCATGTGTACAGTTTTATGAAATAACTAAGGTCTTACTCGTTATATTATCCGGGGGAACTCCGTTGTCAAAGAGGTGTGGATGCTGCACACTGCAAAAACGGCTGAGTAGATACAACTCGGTATATCATTTGAGTTAATCATGCATTCAGGATGACACATTATAGGGAGTAAACCCAACTCTATAGTGAGTAAACCCAACTCTTTGGTCAGTAAAAGTGAGGTTAAACTCAATATATTGAGTACATTGTACTAAATTGTACATCTACATTTATGTTTACTCTTAATACAGAGTTGGGTTTACTCACTATATAAAGTGTCATCCTGAATGCATGATTAACTCAATATACTGATCTGTGTCTACTCAGCCGTTTTTGCAGAGTGGTCGTCCCTTTTAGGAATTGAAATACGTGTTTTGGTCCAGCTTAGGGTGTATATAAATGAAAAGTACCACCAACCGGCAAACGTTTATGGTATTTTTCACAATATTGATTTCTCGGTTAATTTAGGAGTTCAATGTGTTTGATGTGTCTGTTTTTCATGTTATTCATATATAATAATAAATAATAATAATAAATTATATTTTATTGAGCGCTAATTCCCCATGGTTCAACTGCGCTTTACAAATGTATTATATTAAAGTTTTGGAAACATTAACTTAATTTTTATTGTATTATGTTTAATTGGACTATATAAAAATGATAAGAGTAATGTATTAATATAAAACTATATAAAAATTTAAAGATAATGTAGAATATTTTGGTTTCAGAATGAAACGACTAATAAAATGCTTGCTTAAAAAGCCAGGTTTTAACCTCACGTTTGAACTGTAAGAGTGAAATAATATATATCAATGTTTCTCCAACGTTCTTCAATATATAATATAATTATCCATATTTGTTATTAAAATATAAAGAAAATTCACAAATATATATGTTTGTCGATACAAATACATCAGCTTATGTTCACCGTTTGACAGACACAAACAACGAACGTCAACACTGACAAATCAGGATATGTAAAATTGATTTATTGTTAAAAAATACCAAATCGGCTGACGCGTTGCTTATCTATACACCGAATCGAAATATGGCATCCAATTTTAATAGCTATTGTTCTTGACTGTCCAGCCTCATGTTCACGTTTAAACACAGTGGAGTTTTCACATGTATGCGAGGCTAGCCAGTCAAGAACAATAGTTATTCAAATTGGACGCCATATTTCGATTCGGTGTATTGGACTAAAATTTGCATATCTCATCTCATCTCAGCATTTCGGCTCCAAGTCACAAATCGTTGTTTATAGTCAGTCCAAGGTCATTGTAAGGACGATTTACGCTCACACTAATCTTGTATAAATGAAGATAAACTTAACAAGTGGATGTTTATTTGAAGATCCTGCAGTCACCTTGCGTCTCATAAACCCCTTCAACTAGAAACCAAAGCCTTTTTTGTACTATACCCTCTTATATATATATATACCCTCTTATATATATATACCTCAACTCTTTATGACGATGAAGATTGCAAGATTATATTGGAACCAATTGTTCAGATAATGAAAACATCAAGATCATTAAAGAAGAACAAATGTTGGTTCGTCGCTAACACCACTATTTTGCATAGTGTTTCCCCGAGGGAGGGGGTGGGTGCGGGCTCAGCACAAAAATATCGGGTATGCTTGTCGTAAAATCGAGCGGTTTGGTAATTTTGACATAATTCTTGTTGTTTTTTTCATTCTTTGTTGGTCAAAAAATCACTAGTGCCCTTTTCAAAGGACTTCAGGTATCTTTTAGAGATGTTTTTGAATTAAGTTCATGGTTCTTTATAATTACAAATCCGTGTTTTTCTTTCAAATGTTTTCCAATAGCTGTTGCCGTGTGCTCTTCGATGCGTTGGTATAGGTGGCATGTCGTATAGGCATCGCAGCGATTATTTGTTCACTATTCTCAAGAAGTGCCAAAGCAAACTGAATTGTCTAATTTATGAAATGCTTCTCATTCGAGAGCAAAAGACACGTAGTCGGACTTACTGCGTGCCAAAGTGTTTGTTTAGATTTAGCACATTCTTACGTTGTAAATTAATAGTAAAATTATTTCGCTTGTATTTATTTTAAATTGTGGTAAAATACTCGTTTGAAATTCTGTCTCGTTTTTATACCATGTGATCGCTTCTAGCCAATCATTTTGCTCAAAATTGGTCATTTGGTACAAAATAAAAACACACCCTCAAGCTAGCCAAATTTTCAACGGACATTTAGCCACTAGCGATTTTCAAAGTAACTACAATTAAAAGTTCTTTTATTAGAATTCTCAGAGTAGGCGAAACTGTAACTGGTAAACTTTCTCAAACCATCGAAACCAAAAAGCACAAAACGGCTGTACTAAACGTGTCCACAAAATGAGAGTAAATTCTCTAATAAAGAAACTGTTTCCCGTTGTTCCATTTGGTTAAAAAAAAAGAACTTTTCGAAATAATTGTTTAATAGAATGTAGGAGGCAGATAAAAATCTTGTATTTCGAAACATTGGCCTTAGTTAAACGCTTAATCCCTCTTGTGCCGGTAGGTTATTATCATTTGCAAAGACTACCTATCTTGTGATTATCTTGTTTCCTGTTTCTAGTACAGGTAGTCGTCATTCTCGATAAATGACGCTGAATTTCGAAATCCTCTCCACTTTGGTGATAAAAATCTCTGTCAAAAGGCTTTAGTTTTAGCTTTCTTGATCTCTTTAAGTTCATATACAACTGAACATTTATCTTGCTAGGCGTTAGTTAACCTGGGTGTAGTTTCCCCGGTTAGAGGCTGGGGAGATTTTCCATATATTTGCTATATTGGTACGTATGTGCCGCTGGACAGGGTATGGGCGGGCTTTTATCACACGGCGGCCATGTTTATTCCCAGGAGAGCGAAAACCTTTTGTTTGGAACGTTCTGAAAGGCATGCATTAAAGTTAAGCCAAGGGAACCCAGGGAATCCAAACCTAGTATTGGTTCAATCAATATGACGGCCCCTGACAAAAGTGAACCCCCAATTGTCTTCAAAAAGGGAATCTAGAAATTTTGAAAAAATGATCTTAGGGCTCATACTTTATGATTGTGCCTTAGATAGCTAGGGTACTGGATCGATTTTCTGATGAAACATTGGCAACAAAGCGCCACTCTATCAGGTAATGCCTCTAAAATAGGATCTATTTTTCGATTTCTCTTGAATAGGGTTTGGTTTCTAGACCTCTGGCGGCACATATCCCTATCCAAAAACAGGTCGAGGGGGGTCTACATGTCAGTTGTCAGTTAAATGTTATACAGGGGACGAATACAGGGGACGAATACAGGGGACGAATACAGGGGACGAATACAGGGGACGAATACAGGGGACGAATACAGGGGACGTATACAGGAGACGAATACAGGGGACGTATACAGGGGACGAATACAGGGGACGAATACAGGGGACGAATACAGGGGACGAATACAGGGGACGAATACAGGGGACGAATACAGGGGACGAATACAGGGGACGAATACAGGGGACGAATACAGGGGACGAATACAGGGGACGAATACAGGGGACGAATACAGGGGACGTATACAGGGGACGAATACAGGGGACGAATACAGGGGACGAATGCAGGGGACGAATACAGGGGACGAATACAGGGGCGGATCCAGAAATTTGATAAGGGGGGTGAACTTTGATATCCTTTTAGCGGATAACGGCATTCACAAGAGCGCAAAGATCGTAATGTGCCTGCTTTTCTTTGCTAAAACCGGCGGGACTTTACTGCAAAAAGGGGGGGGGGGGATGAAATGTCACCCAGTTCACCCCCCTCCGTCCGCCCTTGGAATAAAACATCGAGCAGAAGGGGAATGGGAGGTCAAAATGTAGACGAAAAAAGCACCTTAAATGACAGTGAAGTTTTATTTGTCAGTAAAGAGTTAAAATGTTCGTCCTTTGTCAGTTATTTATAGGCCATTTGTCAGTTGTCATAACAATACTTATGGCAGCACCTATCTTAGAGAGTTCGTCACAAACGAAGCTACAATAGTCATAACAATCCAAGTTTCAAATATAAATTTGTTAAATCAGTTCATCTAAAATTAAATACATTCACTTTCACAACGCGTAGAAACTTCACTCTTTAACAACAGCGTTATGCTCATACTAGTTTGCATGCACGGCGTAATCCGAACTTATCCCTAAATCCGAATGATTGATTTTAAAATATTCAATATTACCTTATGGAGTCTGGGTTCTAATATAGAGAAAAGAAAACTTCTATGTGGGGTTCCTGTGTTGCAGAAAAATTGTAATTGGGATCCCTGTGTTAATTATTTCTTTCAGGTGTGAAAGCATGCATGGTGAAAGGAATCTCTTCAATTAGCACGTTATAACAACCTCTAAGTAAGGCTGTTTCGATAGCATCTTTTCCATATTCTGTATTTGTAAGTTTGCCGCTTTACGACATTTTAAAATATAAAATATTCATGAGCGTGAAGAGCGTGGCTGTTTCGAGTTTGACACCTGCATTGATACGTACAGCCGGCCGAGCTTGAAGCTATTCTGAGAAACTACAATACTAGTACGCCTCTGTTCATCTTAGAGGTAAGTCTTTCCCAAAGGATAATCACTTTGGTTACGATTGGCTTGGCTTTAGGTAAGTTTTTGATATGGAATTGAACACAGTTATGTCTCTTTGTCTCGACTAAGATAGTACAATGACCAGAATATGGGCTCGACTGTTTGTGTTCATACACACCCAACATTCTTAGAGCCATTTTGGGTAGTTTCCTCTTCTTTAACTTGCAAATACGAACATCATTCGCTGTAATTAACTACCTGAACTCTAGTGAAGTTATTTTTAAAAAGATAGGGGCAACAAGCGTTTCCCCCGGTTACATGAATGTCAATTAGTTAGGAACATGCAGCTATATCGCTTGCAGCCATTGAAGTGTGTTGAAATCGAAACCGACAAATCTACGATGTCGGAAGTTTATAAAAAATCTACTTGGAATATTTCTGTGTTAGTTTTTTTAGTTTTTTATTGTCTTGTAGCTTTTGCAGGTTATGATTGATTTAAACGCTTGGCTGAGATAATTGAATACAAAATAGAAGTACTAAATTGAATTTCAGAGTCGGTTTGTGTCCGGATTAGATTATATAGATAGATCGATTAAAATGGACAGAGTTAATTAATATTTAATTCAGAAAAGTGCACTCTGACACTCTCTTGAAAAGATATATTGATGCAGAAACCCACGAGCCTGCATTTTGATTATTTGGTTTGTCTGAAAGTCTGGATTCAATCTTATATTCGGCTCATGGCCAAAAACATCACTGATTGACTGATATTTATTTAGCAATGTTTTCTATAGAGGCAAACAGTTTAAGCTAATTCTATTGTTTTCTATTGTTTACTAGAACCGTTATGCACCATTTAGAAATTTTTATTTCACAGAAACACAATTTGCATTCTATAGAATTGATTAGCTTATTTTTGGTCTCCCTTATGCAGCCCACTTTCCATGTGAAACATTTCAAAATAAACTTTACTATTTTGTTCAGAATGTTGACGGTTTACAATTATAAACTAAGTTACTAATCACAAATGTCAATGCTACTGAACTCAGAGAAATAGGGTTTTGTGTAAGTCTTTTTATGATAATTATACATTATAGTTACATGTAGATGTCTATAGACTCGGTGCCATATTAGCTAACCACACTCATGGCAGCAAATGTGTGCCTACATTTATGAATGAATGAATGAATGTTTTTTTTGCTCATTTTTTACATGTATTTTACATATTTTTTCATAAACTTGTTATAGATTACATATATATATATATATATATATGTTACTTTTACTTTATCTTACAAAATTGTTTTTATAATATTTTGAGCGTGAGGGCTAAATTAACTAAAGTTTTGTAGCATTAAGTTCTCCACATCTATCATGTAAAACTGAGATATGCTTTCTCAGTCCCATGTTTACTCCGACGAAAGCTTGAAATGTCAGTAAAGTCAAGTTTTGCGGTGTTACAAATTTTATTATATTACCTATCATTTATATCAAACACTGATGCAACCTATACTAGTTTATTAGCTAGTTTCATTATATTACCTATCATTTATATCAAACACTGATGCAACCTATACTAGTTTATTAGCTAGTTTCATTATATTACCTATCATTTATATCAAACACTGATGCAACCTATACTAGCTTATTAGCTAGTTTCCATTTTTCTATATATTTATTTGTATGCATGTGCTTTGGTACATAGTTTCTAAATAACCAAGTCAAGATTGTATTCAGAGAGCCTCTTTTGGGTAGTTGTGGCTTTATGTTTAGCAATTACTGATGCTTGACTGACTGTGATGCTGACTGTGTTATGAAGAATAATATGCAGAGAAATGATGGTGTATTTTTTTCAATGAGGGTGTTATCTACAGAGACCAAAGCCAATGTAGCTTTTTAAGATCTGCATAATTCTCAATATCATAACAAAACTCTTCTAATTCTGAATCAATAGTTGGTTTATTAACCATTCAAAATATTTTTAAATATTTTTATATTTTTAATATTTTTAAATATTTTAAATATTTTTAAGATCTGCATAATTCTCAATATCATAACAAAACTCTTCTAATTCAATAGTTGGTTTATTAACCATTCAAAATATTTCCAGAATTCATAAGTACTATATACAATATGAGTGGCTGACCTGTATGAGATATACAGTGGAAAGTTGAAGACGAAATACTGTATATCTCATACAGATCAGACACAAATGTTGTATAGTACTTATGAAACTCCAACATTAGTTCTTTAATATTTTATTAAAATTGTCAAGATAAAAGTAAATCTGGCTGAGAAAATTCAAGTTAAAACTTATGCAAACCAGGACTAATCTGTATCGGATATACAACCACAGACTTGAATTCTTTGTCAATTGCTCATTAATTATTCATGAATTTTATAAATGAATTTAGGAATATGTGCCAAAAGCTAAACTAAACATATGAACTAAACATGCCTTTCCAATTGTTGTTTTTTGAGGAGCCAATCAAAAATCTTGATAGAAATATCTCAAAGCATGCAAACTGTCATATTTTTGTTAGGTGATAATTTGTAAACATAACAAAATAGTGACCTTTTTTGAAGAGGTCAACTTTTGTTTAATTAGTTTTATATGAACTTTATCCTTGTATACTTGTATCCATTTTTTTGTGTTTACACTTGTGATTCTCAGACAGATAAAGCTAAAATAGTATTGCCATGTAATATAATAAGGCAAATGTTATAATTATATATAATTTTGACAAAAATTTCAACGAACAAGATTGGTGAGACTGCTTAAAACAGAGAGTAGAATATTAAAGTTGTGCCTCGGTAGCATTGTGTGTAATTATACTACTGTTTTTTTATATTCAAATCTTTAGCTTTTGTCGGGCACCGACATCAGAAGATCGACTGATAATGTTGTTGTCTGACGAAAGCTAAATATTTGAATAAAAAAAACAGTAGTAATATGGCCTTAAATCTACTATTAACAGGCTCCCATTTAAATATGTACTTTCCCATTTAAATCTGTACTTATGCAAATTTTGTTGATGTGTGCTAACAGGGACCGCGGAGCGGTATTTTATGTGGGGGGGCTGACGAGCGCCGAAGGCATGAGTTTCTAGGGGGTCCGGGGGCAAAAAGAGCAAAAAGTCTCCGCGGTCCCTGGCTAAACACACAGATCAACCAATCAGAGAAATTCACTTCAGAAATAATATACTCTGATTGGTTGATCTGTGTGTTTAGCACACATCAACACAATTTGCAAGTACAGATTTAAATGGGAACCTGTTTATTATAATTACAGTATCATAATGCATATACTTTGAGAGGCAGTAATATGCCTTGTGCAGGATGTAGTCATGTGACCATTTCAAAACAAACATTTAAGAGTAGCAACAAAATGAATTCCAGAATGCAAAAGAGAATGTCATAACAAAAGTTCTCTGAAAATTTTATCTCAATATCTTTAAAACTAAAGCCTGGTTCACACGGTGTCATAATCATAATCATAACCATGGTTACGACTAAGATTGTACGGTTCACACATGCAACATAACGTCATAATCATAGTCATAATCAGAAGAAAATGGAAACTTCTCCATTTCTTATGACTGTGCTTATGATTATGACTATGATTATGATGCCGTGTGAACCAGGCTTAATATAAGGCTCTGATAATTTTTTAGATCCATCCAAAATTACAGGAGTATATACCTGACCCAGGGGGACTCTCTTATATAAAGGGGTGGGGGTCCTCATTGTCCCTTTGAACTCAGTGTTTTGGTCCCACTTAGGGTGATAATGGCGAGAATGCCCAACAGCTGAGTTTTGTGGTCCCTTAATTAGGGTATAAGATCAACAACAATGCTTCTTTTCAAAGATTAATTTTTTTATAAATGCACCATAAATAGGTTTTTTTTTTATTATTATTATTATTTTAATTCCCTTTCCGGTCAATCTTAGAGGTGAAATTTGATCATGCCACACCCATCATCTCAAAATACAGGTCCCAGGGGTCATTTTCAGAATTTCCAACGACGACCCCCGCCCCCTTTGATAAGCGAGTCTCCCCGGGATATCTGACTGGTGCAAATTAAAGTCATACAATATTTGTTATTTTTGATGATTTCAAAAACATTTCCAGGGCCTTATCTTTAAAGATATTGAGATAAAGTTTTCAGAGAATGTTTGTTATGGTATTTTGGAATTCATGTTACTCTTACATGTGCTACTCTTAAATGTTGTTTGAACACAGGTAGCCCAAGCTCACTGTTCTATCTACTTCGCACCCTGTGGTGCATAAGGGTTCAGTAAATTTTCCCAGAGTAAATAAATTTGATCTACTTCTTGTTTCTGTAATAATTGTTTTTTTATCGGGAGTGGGTTATTGGCCCACAGCCCAACTCCCGACCTGGAGGACCAGGGATCACTCTTTGTCTGGTTTCTACCCTTTGACCTGTTCGGCATGGGTGGCCCTGCCAGGAGTTAAATACTCCCGCCGACATAGCTCTAGGGGTCACTGAAACACGCAAACTGCCCTACCACGATAAGGTGATCATCCTTCAGAGCAGAAGCTCACTGTTAGTGTTGATTTACTAAAGGATATATGGGTACTTTTGAAGGTTTTTGCCTTAAAATTTAATAAAATTCAATACAAATCTTACAGTGTCTTCTTGTTGATCTCTATAATCCTTTGAGTAAATTTCAGCTGATTTTGTTCAGGTATGGTTACTTTCTCCCTGCCTTACATAAGGGGAGATGTAACTATACCTGAACGTAATCGGCTGAAATTAACTGTATTGAATTATATTGAATTTTAAGGCAAAATATTGAAAGTTCAAAAGTACCCATATATACCCTTTAAATCAAGGGTTAGGGTTAATCAACACTAACAGTGAGCTTGGGCTACCTGTGGTCTTACAAAATGCCTATTACCACCAAAAAAATTTTCTCTTTGAAAGATTTTCTAAAATAATTTCACTATAAGAACACACATTTAATAAATATTGGAATGTAAAGACAGTAGCCAGCCAATCAGAGCTCACGTTGCAATTGTATCTCAAATATTTTATAATTGTTTCTCAAAACTTGTTTTGAAAGCAAAGAGGCAACAATAGCATTCAATCAGGCAATGGTAAATTGGATCTTTCTTTCTGGACTATTTATCTAGTCTACTAGTTCCATACAAGCAGCAACGTAACCTAAGGTCTAATGACAAGAACCTCCTAACCGTTACACTATCAAAAACATCATTTTTTGGTGAAAGGGCTTTTTTTATTAATTTTTACTTGTTCCAGTCCTACTCCTGCAATATTTTTACTCATCTATGACTAGGACAGTAATTAAGTAAACTTTACAACACTGTAACCACATTTTGTTATGCAGCCATTAATACATCTGCATGACAATATCTTGTGACAATCTGAATGTTTTTAAAACACAGCTTTAAACTTATCTTTTTGAAAACAACTTATTTTCTTAATTATTGTACACCTAATTGCAAGAACGTTGTCCTGACTTTAGTAATCTAGTGGGAAAGGAATTAATTAAAAGACAAAGAAAATCACTCAAGCTGAACCACAGGGAGCCCAAGCTCATCACTTTTACAGTAAATGTATGGAGTCGCAAGATATCCTTTCGCTGTGCCTCAAATATACAATAATAAAAAAAAACTTTTACGTAGATAGTTGTGTATAATTGTTTTCTAGTCTGTGACCGAGTTTTAGCTCAATTTGAGCGATTTTGAGGGGTATTTTCGTCAAAATCGCTCAAATGGAGCTAAAACTCGGTCACAGACTAGAAAACAATTATACACAACTATCTATGTAAAAAAATTTTTATATTATTGTATATTTGAGGCACAGCGAAAGGATATCTTGCGACTCCATACATTTACTGTAAAAGTGATGAGCTTGGGCTCCCTGTGGCTGAACTCTTTCTTTTGATTCCTTGAGTTTGAGTGATCTTCTTTTGTCTTTTAATGAATTCCTTTCCCACTAAATTACTAAAGTCAGGACAACGTTCTTGCAATTAGGTGTAATTCTAATTTATTTATTTTGAGTTTTACTTTGTGAAGTGCCTAGGACAGGCTTGGATAGGTGCTATAAAAATGTTATATATTATTTAATGTTTATTATTATTAATATTTATAAATTTTATACATTTACTGACTTGAGTGCTACTGCTTGATAAACACTGTTTTAGTAAACAAACAATGTAACAGTCAAATTAAAGTTTAACTAAATTATTTTGATGGTTATTTTTATCTATTTCAGGATGCCAGACAAGCACCATTTGCTAGTTTTTCTAGCATTAGTTGCCTCAGGAATCATATCAGGCTATTGTGCCACACCAGGCTTTAATGTCAAGTGTGACTTTGGTACATCAACACACATCAATGATACATTCTCAACTTCTGGTGAACTGACATCTCACTTCGGCAATGCTCGTCGTTGTCAAATATCCTATGATTTCCAAGGCATTGTAAGGGTACATTTATCCAAACAGTTTCATAATGTCACCCAAATGTATGTTGTTATGTTGGATGGCAAAGAGATCACTTTTGTTGGGACAATTCGCTCTCAGGAATTGATGCTTGGCTCTGGTTATCACTTTCACACATGTCCCTCACCCAAACAAGGCTTGTCACACAATCCAGAATTAGGATTGTTTGTGTTCGGAACACCTGAAAATGGGACTTTTAAACTGAAGATCAATCTTGACAAGACATCTCTTAGTGCAGGGGACCACAAGATGATTGAAGTCCAAACAAATGGAATGGCACAAGTGCTGTCTTTTGATGTTGATGAGAGAAATATTTTCAAACTTTTACAAGTTTCTGTGGAATCTAAAGACAACATAGAATCATACCTTGTAGTCTCCCAGAGCTGTGCCCAAGTTCAAGCACAGGGTATAGGGATGACGGCACAAATGCAAAAACAACAATCAATCTATCTGTCTTTCACAAGGTATGGCCGAGTCACACTGTCACAGTATTCTGTGCCTAAGATTCAAGCAGGTCGTTGGTATATTGGTGTGGTTAATGTCAACGTTTCTCTCGGTATTATTGAGAAAAAGATGGTGAATGTGAGTGTCATGCAGACATACAGCTATGACACTGCTGGGAAAGGATTGCCTGTACTCTACATGTGTTTGATTACCGGTATCATAGGTATCATTATTGCTGTTTTTGCTCACTTTTTCCTGAACTCTGACTTTGAGCAAACGTCTCCGCCCTACTATGTTGACCACAGTGATCATGTTGACGAGCATGGCGATAATAGGTTGACCATCCGTGACAAGAATCCAGGAAAGAGTATTCTTGACCTGATTCCAGACCCCATTCCCTGCAGGACTTTCCCCTGGAAGACCTGGGTAGAGGTAGTCTGTGTTCATTGGCTTGGTCGTGGTACCAAGACCTACTCCTATCTAACTGTTGTTCTTGCAATAAGTTTCTTGGTAGGATCAGCTCAGTTTGTGATTGGACGATGGTCAAACATGATCTCTACAGGAGACCGTGATAAGTGTTACTACAATGAAAGATGCTATCGACCCATAGCGTTCGCTGATCTGCCATCTAACTTCATGGTCAGTAACGTTCCCTACTGTCTTCATGGAGTGTTTCTTGCTATAGCCTTCTCATTCCGCGAGGCGATATGCCTGCATCATCGTCGAACCTCAATGGGAGTACAGACGCCCAATTCTGATGATGTACCTTACGACTTTTCGCTAGCCTATGCACTTTCCTGGGCATTACTATTTGAAGGCCTTTTTTCAGCGACCTATCATCTTTGCCCTTCACGACTCACCTTCCAGTTTGACTCAGCCTTTATGTTCATCATCTCAGGGCTGGTAGTCGTAGCCTTGTTCAACGCTCGTGTTTATAAGATCAAAAACGAACACAGTACAAGACCACCCCACGAAACCATCATCCAAGCACCAAAGTACTTTCTTTTCTTCGTGGCTCCTTTGTTGGTCTTAAACTACGTCGGCTCGATCCGAGACACTTCAGGGCTGCCCCCTTTCGTCGAGGGTCTTTACTGGGTTTCCTTAGTCATATGGCTGCTCGTTGTCTACGTTTGGGCCATACGTAAAGTGGGCGTAGCGTGTTGTAGTGGTGACAGTCTAGGAGAGAAGTTCGGATGTTCAACTTGGGAAGATCGTATTAAGTGGTTCTGGTTGATATTGGTTCCTGTATGTCTCTTCATCATTGGAATTAAAAAGCTCCAAGATTGGTCTCAGTTCTTCCTGTTCTCATGCGTAGCTGCAGTGGTTTTGGTCATCGCAGGGCTGCTGTCTTTGAGCCTCCTAGCGTCTGTCAGAAGAGCCCACACTAGCTATCGTAAAATGAACGATTGTGATAATAAAACGATCTGCGATGTTAAATACTGGTACATGTATTTCCTGAAAAACACACATCGTATTATCTACATCATCGCTTTGTTCCTCTTCTGGGTTTTTGCTATGTATTTTTTCAAGCTGAAGCCAACTGCCAAGAAAGTAGCGCTACCAAGTGTCTCACGTACCTACAACGATGAGTGCGTTCTTTGGGAATTCTTCGACTACCATGATATCTGGCACATGCTGTCTTCTATAGCTCTCTACATGAGCGCTTTCATGCTGATTTACATCACACGAAGCGTGGAGAAACAGTACTGGGTCGAATCTATCTACTGGAAGAAGCATAGCCAAAGTGGAAGTACGTTCAAGACAGCCCGTGAGAGCGATCCTTCAGTGAATGAAGTTGATGTAGTAAAACTTGAGGAGATTCAGCCAGTTGATAAAGGTAAGAGGACAACACGGAGTGATCATAATGGGAGTAGGCATGCGCTGTCCCATCCTAAACCACGCCCAGAGTCGTTGGTTTAATCGTTTATTGAAACGTTTCAAAGTATATAAATCAACATACAGTTCTATGAATTTAATATAATAAACGTTAATAAACATAATAAACGTTATCAGCTATATTACAGCGCAAAGCTCAAAAGTGTGACCGCAGATAATTTATTCAAATTCTTTTGACATGCTGCTTTGCTGCTTAGGATTCAAATGGACTTCATTCTAGCTATTTTAACCTCCAAATTCATCTGAAGATTGACATCATTCTTGTCTTGTGATTCACAGTGAGATATGTTGACATTTAATCTAGAGGAGTTGATTGAAAAGATGTAGAGAAAATATGAATAAATTATCGCCGAAACTTTTGGGCTTTGCGCTGTACAGTGAATAAAAAGCTACTGAAATTAAACATTTTATTACTGGAATAGCGCAACACGTCGTTCGATGCCTAAACATTCTTTAATTTCCCCTCAACTTAACTATTGAATAATTGTAGTTTTCGTTAAAGTTTTCACAATAAATATTAATATAAGTGCGAGTCGACATTTTCAAGACAGAAAATGAAAATATAATTACAGTCAGTATGGTTCTATTAATTTAATTTATCTTTTTCTATTTCTGTTTTGTAAATACAGTCAATGTCATTAACGTTGTCCACACAAAGTAGAGATTAACACAACAACAAGTGACACGTGATTCTTTGTATATTTGTTTTCAGAAATTTGAATTTATATTTTTATCATTATTATGAGTAACAGTGAACATGGAATAAGAATTATGATATCTATGTTCACAATTTTTGCTAGTATCGAGCATTTAGAGCGAGCTTGTGTGGTGTCACGTGATATTTCTTTTAGTGTTAATGTCTTTTAGTTGACTGTATTTATAAATCACAAAATGTAAATAAAACAGTGAAACTAAACATGGAATGGATTGGATTTACAGGAATTGAAACATTAATATAATTGTTTAATTATAAACATGTACATCTACATATAAATAATACAGAGAAAATAATATCGAAATGTAATAGTAAGAATATAATATATATAAAAAAGAACTAAAATATGGAACAAATAAATGTAAAATAATATTGTTATGTTATGTAAAATGTTGTGAAGTCGTCGAAGAAAAGACACTCAACCTCGTTCCCGGGGCCCCTCACCCTTCGCTTTTGGGTGTGGCGGGGAAAAAGCGAAGGGAGGGGGCCCTGGGAACGAGGTTGAAAAGACACTGTGTCTCTACCATTTGTGTCTTCCTTGAAAGTAACCCAAAAAGCTTGGGTTCTTGATATGCGAACTGAGCTCCCTTCTAACTGGTAATAAACACCACGAGGGTTGGATTCGCAGAGAGAACCTGGTCTTTTCCCCTTTTTTCCCTTGTGGAACTATAGCTTCCTCTAATTAACAATTAAACACCGCTGTACTATATGACAAAAGGCGCATTTGTGCAGGCTGAGCCTCGATTTGTTAAAATATTCACATAATTTATTGCTTCTTGACTCGTCCTCTTGTTAGAACACAATAGAGTTTTCACATGAATGGAAGACTGGTCAAGAACAGTAGCCATTAGCACGATGACGTCATTTTACCACCAGTACCAGAATGCTTTACGAATTGTCTTTGTAATTCTGATTTTTATTCCCTCTTGAGAATACTAGAACAATGGACACTAATTATTTAACAAAAGAAAGTAGGCAAAGCATTCTGATACTGGTAGTAATATGATGCTAGAGTGATTTTCATATGACCGTGAAAGAATAGGCAAACCAAGGCTAGGTTTACACGGTACCGGATGAATTTTTCACCGGTCAAAAGATTGTCCTGGACATGCTGTACACACGGAACCGATCAATATTTTCGCTCTGTTCAGACGAATATTTGATCGGTTGGGCGTTTAGCGTGGTCCGGTGTGAACTGAACCCCTAACGGCGGATGTTTTTTTAACCCCTTGTTTTCTTTTGTTTTCTTTATCAACTACCACAAACTAAATGGTCTATTTTCTAGCACGGTCATAAGAAAATCACTCTATAATGCAAATTCTGTGTATAGCTTTGTTGTAATCACTGTTTCAAGTTCACCATCACCTCTGTTTCTCGCTTGCAGGGTATCAGTCTCTTAGTCTAACCGCTTGCTGATCATGCTATAGACCGTGGGCTCAAGTTTGCTGATGGCTGCACTCGCTAGAAGATAGCATTCACATTAAGCACATAGAATATTCATATATGAAACTAATAGTATATAATTGAACTATTTATAGTTTGTAGACCGGGGGTACATGTCGCTGGATGATTTTTTATAACTTTGCTGTCTTAAGCACATGCATTTAAAATAGAGTGCACGCCATATATCCGTGAAATAAAACAAAATATGTATTGTCTAATTGCACTATTATGTACAAACTAGTGGATAGCACTGGAGTGGAACAGTGCAAAGAACAATAATCACATAATAAGCTGCATTTGTGTTTCTTTGTATGATTTACGCCTGAGCCTTGAAATAATAGTTAGTTGATAACAAACTAGTTGATAACTAAATACTATTATGCACTAAAAAGTTAGTAGTTGTTTCACGGATATATGGTGTGCACTCTAGATAGAATATTCATATATAAAACTATTCATTTATAGTTTGTAGCCCGGGGGTACATGCCACTGGATAGGGTATGTTATGGCCTTGCTGTCTTAATCTGGGTTTGAATTATACCACAAATTGTCTTCAGTGAGGACACTCGAACCGTGAGCACTTGACTTATTTCATATTATTATTTTCTGAACCTTCTACTGCTTCAAAACCTCTAAAAATGAAGCAGTGAGTTAAAATACACTAAGTGTTCATAATAACTGAATCTTATTTCTAACCTATTCTCTGAAGGGATGTGGGTTAAAAAAAAGTAACAAAAATACTCAAAGTGTTCACGGTTTGAGTGTCGTCACAGGATCTAGAATTTGGACAAAAAGTTCGGAAGTTTCATATTTTTGTGTGTTCTAGATAGGTTAAGAGTGCATGGTCTGATCCAAGATATAATTGATGTAGATGAGGTGTGATCGTCCGGGTTTATGTACTCTTCAGAAAGACTGATGGTTTTAGGTTAATGATTCATGGTTTAGAGTATGGACTTTATAGCTTAGGCGGCGACAACGATTTCTGAAACAGATATAGATTTGCACACAACTCTGCTTATATATGCGGTGATTTTTGCCCAGAATTCTTAACAACGTTTTAGTGTTTTTAACTTCATTTTAGACAATATGTTTATGAAAACAGTGTTTTTAAAAGATTCGATGATTAAGTTGACGGATTAAAGAACTCGTAAAAAAATGTCTTTTGTTATACACCGAAGTGGGATATGGCGTATGTATGTAACATTTATATAGCACTTATCCAATCCTGTCCTAGGCTATCCTATCCTAACTATTGTTCTTGTCTGGCTTTCCTCGCATATATGTGAAAACTACGTACATTGTGTTTCAATGTGAACACGAGGCTAGTCAGTCAAGACCAGTAGTTATTAATATTGGACGCCATATTTCGATTCGGTCTATGTCTTTAAAAGCATTCATGTCTTAAATTTAACATCGATTGTTTTAATAACTTAAGTAAGTAGTATTTTTTTACATGCCATGCATATATTGTTACATGTGTTTCTAGTATTTTATAGTATCTGAAAGACATGATTGTAAGTGTTTAATTCACCTTTAATTAAAGGCCGTTGAATTTATGTGAAACTCTTTGAACCCTATTTGTCTGTAATGCGTCGTTCTAATTATTTTTTACATTTCTAAATTGTCGCCTCCTCTCCCCAATCCCCTCTCGAGCCTCTGGAACCCAGGGTACCCATGAGTACCAGTGTACTGGTCTTAAAAGGACCTTGGAGTATTCCAGTTGCCTAATACACATGCATTAATGACTCAGAGTCTTTTACTGACATGAGATGTATGTTTTAGTGTGATAAAATTATAATTTCAATAATATATACTTTATATTTTAAATGGAAACTAGTGAGTAAACTAGTATAGGCTGCGTCTGTGTTTGATATAAACGATAGGTAATATAATGAAATTTGTGACACCGTAAAAAAAGATTGACTTTACTGACGTTGTTTCGAGCTCTTTTTACAGTGTTACAAATTTCAATGTATTACTTATACTTTATATTATTTATTTCGTCACTACCAGCTATTGCTCAAGCATATGATTCACATCAAAGTTGGGAGAGAAGTGATAATGAGCAATGGTGAAAATTAAGATATCGAAAAATTCAGATTGTTTCCCACGGTACCACTCCCTTTTAGGTCAGCGGTCATATATGAAAGACCCACCTTGTTGGATGCAAGTTGGGATTTGTAACCGCAAACCACAAATACAGCCACCGCAAAGTGCGTACCTTTCCGACCACATTGGCAAGCTATTATAATGAGAGAAACTGGACACCAATGATTTATTGACCTAGTATGGTTAACACAGCGGTCAAACAACTACGCGTGCGCGAAAAAACAAGTAAAATGATCCAGTATAAAAACGATGGAGTGTAGGACTTGCATCGCTTTTTTCTAAAAATATAAACAAAAGTATAGACTCATGATAGCTTTGAAAAATATAACAAAGGTTATGTACACGAAACTTCAAGCTTATATATTCAGGGGATTTCTTATAAATCGACTTCAAACACTAGTCCGCAATTTCTAATGTTTACAATGGCAAATCTACCGCTGTGAAAATGTTGCCACGTATGCGTAGTCGTTTGACCGCTGTGTTTGTATGGTTTCTTAGTATATTTAATGGAGTACATCGATACAATCACAACCAAAACTCCTCCTGTAAAACAACTTAGTGACGGACCAGTTACTGATAATTGATCGGTGGGTCAGCGGGTTTCCCCAAAAAATATTGAACACAGCTTAAAAAAAATATCGTGCATTACAAAAAATCCGGACAAAAATATCATGCATCGAAAAATATCCTGCACCAAAAAAAATCCTGCATCGGAAGATATCCTGTATCGGAAAAATCTAATGGCCCATCCCTTTTTTTTGAACACCCACAGCTACACTCAATCATTGCAATGAAGTTTTTTTTCGATGTCTTGATTAAAAAACTTAATATAAACGATTTTCCGGCTGTGAAACTTGGTTATCGCAAAGTATGCATTTATCGCAGTGCTCTACGTTCTTGTCATCTTACGTAATAGTTCATTTCTATTATATAACGGTAAATCTTCTTACTTACTTGCTTCCGTTACTTTTCAAAGATTAGATCTTCAACCAGCCTAACGTAAGTTCCCTCGATGTTTAAACTTTTGTTATTAATTATGAGGACTGTACCTTCACTCCAACTTCTCAAAATCAGTCGTCATACGAGACTGCATGACATTTTAAGATTACGTGAAATGGGGGTAAACAGTTTTTATTATGTTTTGCTTTCGATAGAATAGCGGACAAAATTATACCGCATACAAATTAAGAAAAAAGAAGAAACAAATAGGGGGTATGTTTTTTTTTAGAACTGTTTTTTTGGGGAGGGTACATTTTGGTATGTCAATAGATTTATTTAAAATCGCCCCCCCCCCCCCCCCCCCTGCGACGTTATAAACGATATATGTCCTTAATGTGAATGTAAAACTGATAACAGTACGACAACGTACTGCTAAAACCCCTGACTATAACTCCTGTGCCGTAACTGACGATATTTGGATCTCATAAATATACTATTTTATATCCCGTAATTATGCTTCCAGGTCTGTGTTTGACATTTCAATCAGTTAACAGTTTTAACCTTGAAGCAATTCAAATAGTTTTACTGATAACAAAGTCCACAACACAGACCACACCTTGCAAAACGAGTTGCACGTTGATATCGCCAGCTCTCGAGCTCATTAATTTTTCCTCGGTCAACAGTCCCTCCAAACTGCTATCAAGTTATCCGGTTTTCCTCCCTCCGTATAAATAAGCATGTGAGCCGAGTTGTGTGCAAAATAATTAACGTAAAGGTATTGAGTGTGTGTCTGAGTGGCCCCAATTAGTAGGGCCGCACACGTGTCAAGCTAGAAAGTTTGAGACGCTAAAAAAGTGATTTATTTTTATTATTTGTACACAAATGTTGACAAAATGAACAACAACTGCACAACAACGTATTTTGGTCTATGAAATCCTCCTTCACTACCCTTATTTAATGTTGCATAAAGGCTTTTCATTGTCGTACCCATCCATGTCAACATTGACCCGGGGGGAGGGGGAGGGGGGTTGGGGTCATAATAATGGCACCCCTTCGTATATAATCATCACTTTTGAAAAAAATTGTCAATTGTCTTTGTGAAGATTGCAGTTTCGTCGACGTTTTCACCTTTATCAACACGGTGTATGGTTAGCACACAATCGTCATCGGCATTATCGTCGTCATTGTCATTGTCATTGCTTTCGGTTTTAGTTTTGGGCTCCCTGTTCTTAACGGAACTGATCAGACAGGGAGCCCGACTGAATCGAAGATGCTGTGGCGAGGATAATTCTAGCGGTAACTCGAATCCCGGGCTTGAATGTGTACTTATTTTAATGTCACATATATGCGATTGTTGGTTTCCGTGATATAAAACTTTGTACGTGGAAGCACTCCAAGAACTTACTAAAACTGATTATAATGAATTACTAGTCTTACGATAAGCCGCGATCTGATAAAATATTAACACAACAATGGAGCTTTTCAATAGCCTTGTTGTTTCGTTTCAGCTCGCTATGTGATTAAATTAAAATATAATATATTGTGAAAATAACGCAAATTGAAATGAATAAAAGTTACTAAACGTACTTATTTATGCACAAATAGTCAGCAATTATTCGTCATTCATCATCATCATTGAACAATCATTCGTCATCAACATCATATATACATCATAATCACCCTAGCTGACTATCGTTGTTATTTTTGGCATATTCGTTATTGGTTTTTTTCTTTGCATTATAATTCTTGTTAGATACCGCTATCCAGCCGTGGATACAGTGAGAGTGAAATGTGAAAGGGAATGTCCTGTGTGCTCTAAATACAGATACCACAGTATCACAACAGTAATAACAGAAATTCACTGTTAAAATTAGAATCAGCGCCTGTTATCACAGGGTATCATAGCAGTCCTCGCGATCGGTCATTATCATCTTTGTTGCTATCATCATCCCTCATCAGTTTGTCATCATTCAGTTCATCATCAGTTTGTCATATTATAGTGCTGCTGTTATAACATTTAAATCATGATATACATTATTAATGTACTAAAAAACAGACTGAAAAAGGATATAATATTCTTGTTCTGACGTTTCGGAGCCATCACGCTCCATTATATATTAATATTATTATCATCATCATCATCATCATCATCATCATCATCATCATCATCATCTTCATCATCATCATTATTATTATTATTTTTTTTTAAAATTGATTTATTTCACCATCACAAAGTATAGCATGATTAAAGAAAATAATAATTACAAAGAAAATGATAATTACCATAACAAAAAAAATTAATTTAATCATATATAAAATGATGACGATGATATATAATGATATATCGTCATCACCATTACTATTATCATCATCATAATAATATATCTATTTATATGACTGAAAAGAGCGAACGATTCAATCACAGCACATTTTATTCGGCTCACGTAAAGTGTTTTTGTTGACCTCCACAGTAGTCTAATTTCCGTTTTACATGGGAAATGACACTGGAGGGCAAGGCATGGGATTATGCCGTATCAAACGATAAACTGCATGACGAAACATGGACTATTAATAAGAATATGAGAAACTACTTTGCTTTGAATGCGAGGAAAACAAATGAGAAATTAATGGGAAAACAAATGGGATTTAGTGTCAATTAATTCATTCAGAGAACAGACAAATTAATTATTCATATCGTATGTACGTGGTCATTTTGTGGGCAGAAATGTGTAACGAAAATGAATAATAAAGACTTGATTAATGTCTTAAGCAGATGAAAATAAATTAGAATTCAGATTACTGTTAATATTGGTGATTAGAACGGTGAGGAAAAGAACTGCTGAGTTGAAAAATTTAAAAAGGAATTATGTTCCATTTTTGCTCTCATTTTGAGTGAAGACATCATCATGTAATTGTTTCCAACTCATTTGGCGTTGATTTAGAAAGCAAATTGGAAGACTGGATAGGAGAAATGAGAAAAATAATAATTCATTCTATTTAAAATTATTCTAATCCATGTATGATAAAAAGGAAATTACCATATCTCCCACAACGTTTACCTTCGAAAGGTCAGCCAGTCCAAAGCTTTCATGTTATATTATTTCACGTGTTTGATGTCTTCAAAGTTTGACCATAATCCGCTTTAAAAACACAGCCAATCGACAAATACACAGCTGCTTCAGTAACAGAGCGTCACTCGGGGGCGTGAACTCCAGTTGCGTTACAATTGTTTCGCAACCTGTAACGGGAAACGTAATGAACCGATCAACAGACTGAAGCCTCACGCGAACTGTTCGGTCATGGCTTTTGGCGAAAACGAGAAACTTAAACAAGAAAGTCGTGCCTATGAACGTGAACCAAGACGAAGAGGACAAATGGAACCGACTCCGAAAACTGTTGTAGCTAGAGGATCGAGACGAGAGAACTCCTCTAACTACGCTAGAGTCAAGGTGATGTAGCTTTAGCTTAATTTGGTATTTGTTGATAGTTTAAAGGATAAATTGATACACTTGGCTCACTATATTCTAATAACAATAATAATTAACAAAGGGACGATCGAACTGAGTTGTATTTTTTGGTTTTTATGAGGGTAGAATTTGAATTCTTGAAAGGAGGCAACGTAAATATTTCAAACTTGCTTGGAATTATAACAATCGATGCGCCCTTTATGGAAGGCACTCTGTTGAATGCCCCCTATGTTGATACAGGAAGGCGTTTATCGTACGATGAATGTGTACATTATACTATATGTACTTCTTGTTCTATATTACTGTTCATTTATCACTCTAGTTGACAACGGACTTAACAGAAAATTACTAATGAGTAAACTATGTATAATTTCACTTTCACATGTAAATCTCGAATTGAATATTCAAAATATTCAAAAATGGCAGCTTTGTATTAAAATAATTTTTTTAACCATTAAATGACGCGTTGACTAGTGAATCAATGTCACGACTGGAACACTCGGCGAAATACTTCATTTTAGAGGACTTGAAAAATCATTTTCCGAAGAACGTTGAAAGTCAGTTCTAATCTCAGTGACGGTATCGTCATTGGCGGTATTTACAACTGAACATCACCTGATTTTGAGAACAATAGCAAGCAGTAGTGCGTGACTATTCAACACAGCTAGCACAGCTCAGTAAAATTTCGAGAATAATCTACCAATTATTAAAGCGAGCAATGTTTTTTCTTTTGGTGTATTATAAATGCTATGGACATTATGCAAACACGGAAGCTTTGTTGATGTTTTGTAGTCTAAGCTTTCGCATACAGTTTTCATACGTACTGCTATTAAACGTCATAGTCGACAAAGTGAAAGATAAATTAAACGTAGAGGAAAGGTTTCTTTTCTTGTAGTTTCCTGATGTCATTCCACACCTTGGAGTTGTGTTCACTTTCGTTCTGAAAATGTTTTCGCTTTTAATATAATTTCCAGCGTTCACCAGTTGCTAAGCAACCATCAAATGGTTGGATGACTCAATTGTTCGAAACTTGACAAAATGTCAAAAATACACTGATATTTGGTTTGCCTCAATCAAATTATATACCTGACAAAGAAAAGTAAACTCTAGCTTCCTTGTGTGTTTTTGTGATTATTTGCTTGATCTGATTGAAATTCTATGGCTGAAATGGTAATTTTCTAGTTTTTTTTGACAGACCTTGAATTTGTAAGATCGTTGCCCTGACTTTTTTTCATTAGGTGGGAAATACTGGGAAAGGAATTAATGAGAAGACAAAAGATGACCATTCAAATTGAACTCTTTCTTTTGTTATTCCTTTTTACTAAATTAGTACTAGTGTTCTTTTTTCATGTGACAACCTTCTTGCAATTTGATGTATACTCCTATTTTAAAAACGCTTGACGGAGTGAATGGCAAATGGCGAACGGCGGTTGCACGACCGAAAAGAATTGTGGTAATTACGCGCATACAGCATATTTTAGTGTTTTTCTGTACGTTTGTTATTTTCTTTATTTCATAAACTATAAGCTCTTCTTCACTAAATGGGACTTGCGTTGTGCAGTAAATTCGTTTTCTACCACAACGAAGGCATAAATAATCAATATCTAAGACCCACAGTTCCTTTCGGTCGTGCAATCACCGTTCACCGCAACCTTTTTGAACTAGTAGTAAAGTGTATATGAAATGGTCTTTCTTACTTTCTAATGATAAATTCATTATTTAAGGTAATTCCTAATTATGTTTTTATCTCTATTCTATAATCTATCTTTATTGTTTTTCCGCTTTCATATACCAAAGTAATTGATAAAAAAAACTGCGAAAAACATCGATTTTCTTACTGATTTTCACAAAGTAAGACGGTATGCATTTTTTTCAGTTTTGTGGTTCTTAATACTACTTATTTCCAGCCAATACTTATTAATCTGGAAATTGGTGATTAACTTAAGGGGCCGGTGCGGAGGTAGGAAGGAATTGAGTCATGGTGACTGGATACGTAAGTCCTTCCTGACAACGGAGGTAATATATGCCCTACAGTCCGTGATTATGACCCTGGCCGGCTCTTAGAGGATGATCGACTTCCTTATTACTGTTCAGTACGCGTGGGTTTGTGTGGTTAAATTTTTTATACACGACACTATCCTTTCCTTTAAAGTATAGCCGGCAAAAATATCTACGAATTACAGGTTTTTCAGTATGATGACACATACGAATGTGTTGGCCCGGGAAAATGTATGAAAACACATTAAGTCGTGGCTCCCTATACAATCTAGAATAAAGTACAAAGTCCTTTTACTCGTCTGGAAATGCCTCAGTTCACTACCAAGCACCTGATTATCTGTCTTCACTTATTAACCTTCACCGCCCTGCCCGTAAACTGCGTTCTTCTGCCCGATGTCTTCAGTCTGACATAGCCATTGCCTCCTCCGAGAACTGTATCGTATGGCGACCGTGCATTTTCAAACTTTGCACCAAAGCTGTGGAACAATTTGTCTGAACATTTGGTTTTTCGCTTGGTGGTGGATCTTGAGGATACGTACATCACCCTGGTCGACCTACAGGGGAATGGACGTATTCTCGGACCTTAGTACGATAGTCCGTTCGCAGACTTCTTGGTAATAGCGAACTGCGTTTTTAATTGGCATTCATATATTAATTACTGAAAGAGGTTTTTTGTGTGTCTTGTCGATATGTATCGGTTATTCATTTCTTCCCAAGGTCACCGATAATCTATAGATTGTTTGGTTTAAAGTGAGCAACATGTACTACAACAAAAAGCATTGGGGTATATTGTCTAACATCACTTATCTGCGATCGATAACATTTTGCACGTGCGCATGCCGATCAGCTGGGAATACGGCCTACAGTTCAAACGTTGCATCTCACAATAGGTTTTGCTCCTTTGCATTAGATTCGACACATGTGAGATGCGACGTTTGAACTAGGCCTGGTACGTTACCGCACCTGTCAAAGAACTGTTTCATTATCTTTTTCATATACTAGAAGACCTACAAATCACTTTATGATGGACAAATAGTCTTATGCGAAAACAGGACCAACACTATTTGGGAAAAAAAAGTCGTCTGCATGATTTTCTTGAATTCACGTTATAGACGTACAAATTTAAGGACGATTTCTCCTTCCTCTAGTGTGAGAAGACACATTAATAGTTGATGACCTGTGAGTGTTCCCATTAGTCAATCAATCAACCGGCCACCCATCCCCCCATGAGAGACATTTAGCTGTCATTCTACTTGAATGACGTTCAACATCAGCATGTTTATATGTACTACTATACGGTAAAAGTCATACCGGAAAATTGACCTCTACGGGTTTTGTAGGGAGTATGAAGGTATTTTGTCTATCATCGCGTATGATATCGATCTGTGATAGAGTGTATTCGCACGTGCGCCATATCAATAATCAGTCTACAAACGCGTCAAAACATACACAGCAAAATCCTTTGTTTGAACAGGATTGCTATCAGACCTACAGACTAACAGACTAACAGACCTTGAAAAATAAATTTATTCGGTTTTTGTTTTCAAATAATAGAGTAGTGAGATTGGGTAGCAATGAAATCTGTTTTCACAGACGCATGTTAAAAATGTGTTGGCTTATTAAATTTCTTAATTAAAACTTGAAAGTAAAAATAATTTTGAATTACATCAAATGCATGCATCAATTAATCCATTAAGGTAAGTGATCGGAGAAAGGGTAACGTTTTGAAAATTCTCGGCGTTCGTAAAATAGCTTCCTTATACTATAGCAATGTTTGTCTCAATCATGCATTTTCGAGATCGATTTCGGTTGTTTTATAACCAGTCAAACAGGTGTATTGCGTGACATACTGTCAAAGACGTCATCGTGCGAGACGTTTACGGCGCGACGGTGCACAATTTCCCCGCCAATAAAGATTATCCAATCAGAATAAAAGAATGTCAGAAAAGTTCAGCTACTAATTTCTCGTGGTCATTTAATAGCTTGTAATATTTTTGCCGCATTACATCATTCAGTTAGAATTTATTTTTTAGTTTCATTTATCGCATGTACGTTTACCTGAATCCAGAGGGTTTCTTGATCTAGTATTTGTATTTATCATTTGTAGGTCTGTGTTCGTTAACCTCTCGTTGCTTCACAAACCATATCAGATTTACAAACACCAAAGCAAGCTGTAAAAAATAACCTCTGGTACCAAGGTCAATGTATCCGGTTGTAGCGTAAATACCAATCCGCTGTTTTAGATTCATTCCCAAGATTTGCTGGGTGATTAGTAACACATGTCTGATGAATTCCGTTCAAATCTCTATTTATGGCCACAATGATCATGGGACGGGAACGAGAACAGTTTTAAATCAATGATATCGTGCCACACAAGGATCTTCCTAGGCACACTGATGACAGTAATCATAATGAAATCGGGAAATGATAATGACTCTTTCCCAGGACATTTTCCCTTCGCTTTTGGGAGGGTCTGGATGGGGTTAATAACCAAAAATATAGCTGACAACTGACAAATGGCATAAACAAATTAACATATTTCGGTTAATTGTTAATTTCATTGTAACTGAAAACTGACAAAAATGCCAAAATCTAACTGACAACTGACAAATAGCCGAAAACTGAATTTAACTGTCAACTGACATTCGTACCCCCCCCCCCCCCCCACCCCCTTCCTTATCCAGACCCTCTTTGGGGAACGAGGTTGATGATGATAATGATGATGGTGATAATGATGATGGTGATAATGATGATAATGAATTTGATAGTAAAGGTGGATGATATTTATGATGATGATGGTGATGATAATTTTCTCCTTTCTCTTTTGGGAACGATGTAAATGTCAGTGATGATGATAAGTATTATGATTAAAGTGATGATAAATCTGATGATGATAATCATGATGAACTAATGATGATGATAATGATGATGATAAAAATGACAATGATAGAGATGATTTTGATGAAAATGCTGATAATAACAACAACAACAACGATATTGTTTACTATGATGATGATAGCTTTGCTTATGGTGATAATTATTATTAAAACGATAATGATGATGATGTCAAAGATGATTGTTCTGTCAATAAAATATGTATACTAGATAATTGTAAAATGTATGTTGGTGTCTGGATTGCGAATGACCGCTAAATGGAGAAAATATTTCAAGAGTTAATCATAGACCGATCGATCGATCACGAACCACATTAAACTGCTCGGTTTACAGAGAGTAGTCGGTTTTTAGAGGTGCAGAGTTATTTTCCTATTTTGTGGTTAATTCTATCTATTTTTCAAGTTTTTCTAACCAATTGTTTATTGTTATTGTGTGCGGTGATACCCACCTTTATGGTACTTCCTTTCGATTCATCATACACCTTTATAAATGCCGTTTAACATCCGGCGCCGAGCTCTTGTAAAGCTTCAAAGGTTCATAAGGTTGGCATACTCATGCGCGCGCGCTCTGTGAGTAGTTGCTACTAAACAACGTATGCCCCTATATAGTATTTGTTAATTACGATTCAATAATCAATTATGGAAGAGTTATAATTAATCTTGCCTTATTAAAGCTTAACTGAGCTTGCTTTAAGTGACGAGACGGAAATCTAGACAAGGAAAGACAATACAAAAATAGACTAAACTATGCCGGCGTGATTATCAAACTATTATTCATTAGTGACGTATAGGAAATTACGTTTACTTGATATGGGCTATGGAGGATTGATAGAATTAGTTTTTTATCGTAAAAGGGGGATAATCTTGGTGGAAATTGTGTATTGTACAAAAGTACTTCTGTTGGGAGTAGAATTGTATTTATTTTTTTTATTTAATGAGATCAACACTGTCACTGGAAGTGTTGTGATGCATGCATCTTGACCGACCGGAAAACGGTGGTATGATTTTGACACTTTCGCGTACCCATGCCAAATTGTCAACTGAAATCTTGTACCACAAGAACGGACCGTATGAATATGTACCAAGTTATGAATATTAGTTTTTAAAAAATGCAAAAAGAATAGTTATAAAGAGAGATTAAAATTACATCACTGCAATTATCGCAAGGCATTCCAAACGGTCCGTGGGGCGTGTAGTGGACTGGGTCGGCCTTGGGTCGAGGCACAGTGGCAGTTCTTTTCTCAGTGGCCACCATTTTGAACCCAAGACCAACATTTGAGTTCTGTTACTTGGAGCTATAAATTTTGTTCTGTTTTGGCTAGAAGTAAACACGGCTACGAAGGGGCTTTTTCCAGCTTTTGCCCATGGATAGCAGTGGCCAAGATCGTGGTAGGACGAGGACAACCAAGGTGAAATGGACTGAGTTTTCGGCTTTGTTCGCGAGGACGCTATTTTTTGCTTGTAGTGTTGTCGAAAATTCGACTAATTTTTTTCCTGACGCTGGAGTCGAGAGATTGTCTCTCACATTATTCAAGTAGTTTTCCAGGGAAAAGATTATCGACGGTGTTCGTTGTACAGATTCAAGCTTAAAACAAGCTCTGCTTAATCGGAGAAGATGGTTTGGAATTTTTTGTAAGCGCCTCGGATTGTAGCGATGTCGAGTTGTGAGCCAACTCCCGATTGACCAACATGGCTTTCCTTGAAATTTCGTCGGTATCTAACCGAAAAGGCCTAGATTGAAGACTGACAGCCATGTACATGGATATTATATCAGGATAAATGTATTCTGATGTATGTTTTTTTCCTCTCAGGTCCAGGATGGGCACAATTCTTCCAGCTCGACTTCAAGGTCCTCACGAAGTCGTTCCTCTGGGAACTCGGAGGAGGTGCACATCGGCCGATATAGACTGATTAAAACTATTGGAAAAGGCAATTTTGCCAAAGTAAAACTCGCTAAACACATCCCCACTGGAAAAGAGGTAGGTACAAGAGAATCAAATTCGTTGGTATGGCTCGATAACTTGATTAGAATATCAAGCGTCGGCAAAATTTGATAAACCTTCTTGCTCTGGATTGCTTGACCGGCTGAAATGTTCTCATACATCTAAATACGATTTCTATCCTTCAGGTCGCCATCAAAATAATTGACAAGACACAATTAAATCCAAGCAGTCTACAAAAGGTGAGGAAGTACAAACTCGTAAATCATATGAAATAATCAGTGTAAAAATGCATTATTCGTAGGTAGGCACATCGCTAACATCCATGGTTGAAAGGTTTTGTTGTTAAATTTCCAACACTTTCAAAATGATTTAGATGTCTGTTTTAATTCTTCACGTCAAAGTCACAAACAACTATATCGCTGCCGTATTTTTGAAATTACATGTAAAGCTGATAGGTTCTCGCTTCCGGAATTTCGAAACATTTTTCGGACGTCAAAAATGGAAATTTCCATTTCAATGATATAAATTCGTTAGTAACATTGTTCGAGACGGTTAGAATAATTTAGGTTTATGTTTTGAGTCGTTTGAGAGATTTCTCTCGGTAAATCTGCACATAAATGTGTACAATCAGATATAATCAAACTGCCAACTAAATCATAAATTTGAACAAATAAATATTTTAGTTCGACTTCCACTAGCATAAATGTTGAACTCGGCTATTTCGTGTGCTTCAATTTATTCGATGTTGATTTTAGGTAATCGTATTTTCTCGTATGTTTTCGTAATTTAATAGTTACAGGAAAAGGTTTTCATGTTTTAATATCTAAAATACCGTGATGTGCCATCAGTGTTTTGTATATTATACTACATTCGTTGCCGTCACTGGTTCACACTTGGCTTTAGCTTGTGAATTTTTTATATCCATAATTCGTATATTTTTTCTTGATCCAGCAAATATTTGTCCTGATTTGTGTAAATCATTTTGGTTTTACCTAGATTACAATCCATTAAATTACAGTGTCACTTCTGATTTTGCTATATATATATATTTTCTTATTCAAATCATCAAAGTAAAAAAATGTGTTGTTAGAAAGCCTTGAGCATTCGAGCTGATAAAGTCCTTCTGAACATTCTAACCATTTATAACTGCAATTTTATATCCTAATTATGTGCTCATATATATTATATAACTTCATCTAGATTTCCATAATGACAGGGGTACTTATAGATTTTCCAGTGTTGTTAGGTTTTGAGTTTTGGTTATTAAGTGGTTCATGTATGCAAGTTTTAGTAAACCCCATAACCAGCAGGTTGTGGCCATTAAATTGGCATGTTTTCCATCAAACAGACTACTTATGCTAACACAGTATTCTTTATTACTGTTTCAAAGAATAATTTCAATAATCTTTGTATTCTTTTCACGCAAATACATGAGATTTTTTGTTAAAAATACATGTATTGCACTATGCAGGCTTTGAAAACATTAATATGCATGCATATATCCTTACTTGGATCTACTAGGTGTTGGGTAGATTTCAATTTACTGTAAAGTGATGCTTTTCCTGAATGTCCAAGGCAAAATTCTAATGCTTTGCATCAAAAAAAATTAATTTAATGAGGAAACCTTTTTCCTACATTGTTGTCAAGCCAACCACAGGAAATTTTTAAACCAGTTAACAATTTGTGCAAATACTGTAGATCTTTTCTTAATCTTCATTAAGTACACAATATACACACCTAGTTATTCAGATAGCACCATATCTCAATGATTTTCATGTTCATTTGAGTGAAAATACTCGAATGGATATTCAATATTTTGTCAGTTTGAGTAATTTCATCCCGTGATGTGATTGATTACTTTCTGAAAAGCTTTCAAGTACCATGCACAACAAAATATTTTCATTCCTACAGCATTATCATCGATAATTATACTAGTAAATAATTGAAGATACCTGTAACTAACCATGCTGTCGACCATATTCTAACATTATTTAGTTATGCATATATCTCAACTCAAAATGCAAATAGCATCAATATAGTGTGAACATGATATTATTAACACGTTGAGCTTTCTGTCATTTCTCAGTTGATTAGTTTTTGTGTATAATTATCATTCCCATAAAGCTATAACTATAAAGATATCTCATGTAATATTTACATAATAATGTTGCATATTCTGTGGTTGTTTTGGTGCCATTTATTGATATTATTTTTAGACATTATACTAAATAATATAAAGTTAATGTGTTCATAAAATTGTTATTTTTAGTTGAATTATATTCTCTATAATAATTAGTACACTAATTAATGCATCTTCTTGTCAACATTGTCAACAAAATTCTATATTTTATGTATGCTTAACCATAATACAATGTGATACCTGCTCATAAAAGCATTCCTTTGTGATCCAGACTTGTTATTTTCTAAATAGTAATATGTACAATGGTAATGACAATTCCATGTTTTTCTTACTAAATCTAAAGCTTAAATAATGATTTAAATTGATCTTCTTAACTTTATTTCATTGTAATTTTTAACTAAAGTAAGAAAGTAACTTTATGTATGACTATCTGCACTTATTGTGTCACACAAATGCATGTCATGATCCCATCTAGTTCCAAAACATAAAACATAGTGTAAAAAACCTTCATTTTATTTAACATTGTAGCAACTACATTTTTGTAAATCACACACATTCAAGCTAATGAGTAAATGTGTCACTTTAGAACTAAATGACTTAAATTATATGCTAATCATTTTCTTAATGTATTCTATTTGTTGTTTTATCCAATTTTATTTTACAAAGTCAGCTAATGTATTTTCCAACTGCTCAATTTCACACATCATTTGTTCTGACATGCATGATGCCATTTAGCTATGTCAAGCAAACTCCAAACCTCAGCTCTAAAAGCAATCTTTTTTGTACAGTAGTATCTGAATTCCCACAAAAGATTAAGTCTGTCTAGGGGAACCTATAGTTCTTTAGTTTGAGATGACAAACTTTCTGCTTTGTTTTGCTGTCAAAGAGTCGTGTTTGCATTAGCGGACACTCATGTAGTGTGTTTTGAAGACTCTTGTCAGTCAACAGAAAAGCCTATTGTTTGTTGTGCATAGTTTGCGCCTATTATTGTATGTTTAATAATAGTTAATTAGGTACCTTTTATCTACACCTTAAAGAAATATTCAATTTACTTCGGCATTGAATTGTTTGAAAGTACACTTGACATATATAACAGTTCCCAATTATTAAATAAACCTCTACCTTCAGGTTTATTGATGAAAAGCATTTTGATTAATTGTCAAAATGTTTGTAAGGATTTTAATCAATAAACTCAAATCATCATTTTGAAGATTTATGTTCAATTGTGAAAAAAATTGATAGTAGATAAGTACTGGAGACACTTTATGAAATTCAAGAGAGATAAAAGTCAAATAATTTTATACAGATTGTCAAAACTCTTAAGCTTTATGTCCATTAGAGACCATTGGTTATTAACCAAAATATCTTGACTCATTTTAAAAGAAAGGTTCCAAGAAATGTTCAAATAGTTTGTAATAATTGTAAAAAATTCCTATCATTTATCTTCACTGGTAAAAGACTAAATTATAATTAAAAAAATATATATTTGTGTCTGTCAAAAATTAATTTTAAAAAATTGAAAAAAGGTTTTCTCTCTTGAATCATGTTTTTGATATTTTTTTTTTATGTCCAGCTTTGATTTGTATGATAAAGCTTTGATTTGTATTCACCATCTGGAAATTATATTTTTTTTATAAATGTTTCTCAGTTTTCAAACAAATTTGTTTGGGGGTTAAATCTCTCTTATTTTAATCCATATTTTGCATAATCTTATCAGCTTTTGCTGCACAATTTTGATTTTAAGTTCATTATGGTATGAAAGAAGATAATAATTATAATCTGTTTTTATTTTATAATTGAATTATTGAATAATAATTTTATTCCTTCTGAAGACTACCACATTATCATTCCCAAGTATTGATACTTTTTTTAATAATTTAGATGTAAATTGTTATAATATTGCTACTGGTAATAACAATTTTGATTATATTTCATGCTTTGTTTAATTTTTACTTAAGATGTACTTGTGTTTTGAATTTAATCCTTAACCGATAAAGTCCAATGTCTTTTAAATCTGTGTTATTATTTTATCAATCTCTGAAGTGGTCTAATATAAAATATATAAAAACAGTGAAATGACAATTATACTTGACGTCAATTGGCATGGCATCTGCTAAATGCCTGGATAGAGTATAGACTACACAGTGATTATTTTTCACTGCGTTCACACTGTGTTGGAATAATTTGATTTTGGAAACACTAAGTCGGTTCTTTTTATCTTTATGTTTGTCCAAGGACATTTTTGATGAATTAATTTTGTCTTTGCAGAGTTTAGATAACCAGAAAATACTCTCATTGTTCCTTTAATACCAGAAAATGTTGATAAATGATTAAATCAACTTTCTTCATTTGAATTTTGTGTTAAACTTCAGATCAATTACTGTCTAATAACAGTCAAATTGTATGTCATAAAGTTGACAAATCCCTTTCAAATTGTATGTGTTCCTGTATATTGCTCTTATTCTAAATGTGTTAATTGTCTGTAAACTTAGGGTAATAGCCAGTAAAGGAAAGCAAGGCCAGTTTGGTCTTAGTCCTTGTCTCTTTTTGTCAGGAGTTATAACTGTTTTCCAAATAATTGACAGTCTGACATCTGAAAATGTATCTTCAATTTTAACATTGTATGTTATATAAAATAATATAATAAACAGATTAATACATGGGTGCTTGGAGATATGAAATTTATCTTCTTATGTTCAATCTTCTCTGCTTTCCCATGTATTATTCGCTATCTCTCTCTATATATATGCAAAAACTCTCTCTTACTCTGGCAAAGGGCTAAAACTCGAAATGTCAGTAAAGTTAAGTCAACATTTTTTACGGTGTTACAAATTTCATTATATTAACTATCGTTTATATCAAACATCGACGCAGCCTATACTAGTTTACTTGCTAGTTTCCATTTATATGCAAAAATTGTGCCTTAGGTAGTTGTGGTCATGTTAGTCATGTACCAAAAGTATGCCTTGATGTGGTAGCTGTGGTCATGTACGAGATAGCCAATTTGTACAATTGAACAAAATAGACAATACAAGATAAAATCTAATAACACTTCTACATATCATAAACTTATATTACTGTACCAAAAGTATGCCTTGCTATGGTAGCGTACGAGATAGCCAATTTGTGCAAGTGAAAAAGGTAGACAATACAAGATAAAATCTAATAGCCCTTCTACATATTAAAAACTTCTATTACTGTATCAAAAGTATGCCTTGCTATGATAGTTGTGGTCATGCACAAGATGGCCAATTTGGACTCAATTTTTACAAGTGAACAAGATAGACAATACAAATCAGCCTGAACCGAAAATTGCGTGTTCTTTTATGTGGGTTTTTACTGTAGCCCTTCTACATATTAAAAAACTTTGATTACTGTATCAAATGTGTGTCTTGATATGATAGTTGAGGTCATGTACGAGATAGCCAATTTGCAGACAAGATAGACAACACATGATAAGCTCCAATAATTCTTGTATTAAATGTATTCCTAAATTAGTGGTTGTGTAACAGGTCAATTTGTCGAGCAGACAAGATAGACAACGCATGATAAGCTCTAATAATTCTTGTATTGAATGTATTCCTAAAGAAGTGGCCGTGTAACAGGTGAATTTGTACAAGCAGACAAGATAGACAATGCATGATAAGCTCTAATAATTCTTGAATTAAATATTCTCCTAAAGTAGTGGTCGTGTAACAGGTGAATTTGTACAAGCAGACAAGATAGACAACGCATAATAAGCTCTAATAATTCTTGTATTGAATGTATTCCTAAAGTAGTGGCCGTGTAACAGGTGAATTTGTACAAGCAGACAAGATAGACAATACAAATATAAACAATACTAACCCTTATTGTACAGTAGTTTGCCTTACGGGCCATGATAGTTTAATAGACCTTGCCTGCATTCATATTACTGATCACAAAACACAAGATTCAAGTCATGGCGCAAGTAAATAAATCTATAGATTTGCTGTATTTTATCCAAGCCTACCACAACTTAAATCTATTGTGTCATGTTCAGTGAAGCCAATTCAGGAAAAGTGTATCAGATTCTATAGACCAAATCGGCTAATGCATTGCTATGTACGTTTCGACACAGTTCAAAACCTCTGGGAATGAAAACTTTTGTTCCAAACATTTTCCATGTGACATTGAAATGCATATGACAAAGAAATTTGAATTGGTTCAAAACGTACATAGTACTTAACACATTTGTCGATTTTGTCTAATGCAATGAGATTTCAACACATGCTTGTATGAGAATTAGTTCATAGCCATCAAAAATGTTTTACAAATTGTATTTATTTAAAAATTTATTGTGAAGATTTTGAAACCATGATTGTCAACAACAGGCACAAAATTTTAGGCTTCAGTTATATTTTTAGGTATAAATTAATTAGGGTTTGCATTGGCTCTCCTTTAGGTAAATCATGTATTTTTGAACTATTATAAATATAATATGAAGAATGTACTTAATTTGTCCTGCCATTACAAAAAGTATTTCATTTTCTAAATAAAAAGCAATTATTGATATTCAATCTATTCGATAAACTAAACAGAAATGTTTTCAAAACAACAACCCTTTAACATGGCATGCTTTGTCTGCCTCTCAGTCTTACATTAAATGTTATGGAAAAATCTAAATAATTATTTATTATTTAATTCTAATTCTTTATTAAATTTTCTATTTTCTTCCTTTTTCAGTTGTTTAGAGAAGTACGGATAATGAAGTTTCTTGACCATCCAAATATAGGTGGGTAATGTTGCAATTATTATAGAATGGAACAAAGTTATTTTTGTTGATCATTAGTTCTAGAAGAAAACTGCCTCTGTGGGATTCCATCTCCCACAGAAATTGTTTTGGCAATGGGAAAACAATTATCTTTTTTTTCTTTTTCCTTTGTCTATTTATTATTATTATTAATACTCTGTTTTTGTTTGTTTTGTAGTTAAACTATATGAGGTTATTGAAACTGACAAGACTCTGTATCTGATCATAGAATATGCGAGTGGAGGTATATATATATATTATTCAGCTAATATATTCAGCTAATAGTCCTAACTTTGCATATATATTGTTATGTTAATAGTCCCTCGCCCAAATTATAATTATATATTTACCTTGGTTGATTTTTTGTAAAACTTTTTTTATGATATTATTTTTGTTTCTACTTTATTTTATTTTATTTAGCATCTTTACTGTCTGCTTCGATCTTTCTGCAATTTAATATATTCATAAGCTGTCTACCTAGGCTAACCTGCAAAGGTTATTGTACATAGCCTGCATCTACAAACAAGTTTTGATATTTATACATGTATAAATTGTAATGTAAAAATGATGCTAAATAAAAATATCTGTATCTGTGTATGATAATAGAGATATTGATTTAATGATGAAAATGAAAGAAAGAAAAATACTATGTTTCGGTTTCATACTGAAACCATCATCAGGTATAGATAAAATATGTGCACGTGCATCAATAGAGGTAGGCGTACAGTGACGTATTTTGTTATGGTTTTGCCAACCACCCATTGTTATTAGAACAAAGAAAATTATAACATCTCTTGTGAAAATGGTTGGCAAGTTAGCATCACAATACCAGCACATGGAAACACTACGCCCACCTTTTATAATCAGTTACACATTACTTATCTTACTTATCTCTTTATCTCTTATCTCTCTCTCTCTCTCTCTTTATCTCTTATCTCTCTCTCTCTCTCTTTATCTCTTATCTCTTATCTCTTTCTCGAACTGTGTCCTGAAGTTTGGCACCAACTTTAGAACTTCAAACCAAAGCTTGCTATAAACTACTGCCCATCGAAGTTTGGAACTTGCTTACTTCTGAAGTTCAGAACTTCTGCACATTTTGGTTATGCAACTTGTAGTTACGGAATATAACTCTTTTTTTAAATGTATTTTTCTATTCTTTTTATTAAAGGGGAAGTGTTTGATTATCTTGTTGCTCATGGGAGAATGAAGGAAAAAGAAGCAAGAGCTAAATTTCGTCAGGTATTTTCATTTATTATTTAGTTATTCATTATTGAATTCATTCATCTATCTATCCATTTGTAAATTCATTTATATATTTATTCATTCAGTCATTCACCTGTTTAATCGTTCATACATTAATACATTCTCCTATTCAATCATACATTCATTCACCTGTTTATTTATTTATTAATTTCTTCATTCATTATTTTTTTCATTCACCTATCCTTCTATTCATTCGATTGGTTTCTCATTACCTTGGTCATTCTTACAGTGAAGATACTTTTTTAACCCACATCCCATGAAGGAATAGATTAGAAATGAAATTTATTATGAACACTTAATGTATTTGAACTCACTGATTCATTTTTAAAGGTTTTGAAGCAGTAGAAGTTTCAGGAAATAATAACATTAAAAAAGTTGAGAGTTCACTGTAATCATGAGTATCCTAACAGTAATCATGTTTTCAATCACTTATTTGTTTTCTAATCAATCACTAACTCATTCACTTGGCCATTTATTGAATAATACATGTGATTAGTTACCTTTATTCAATATGTCATTCATTCATTCATTTATTCATACAATCAATAACATTCAATCAGTCATGTTTTTATTCAAACATTTACTCGATTTTTTGTATTGATTCATCTATATATTTATTACTTTATTTCAAAAACTCTACCATAAATTTACAAATCAACATTTACACCTTGATTAAAGTAGCTTTCCTTGTGATATGTAATACAAAAACTAACGCAAGTAAGTTTGATTGAATACATTTTCTCAACATTTCGACGCTGTCCAGCGTCATTTTTAAGAGTACATTTAATATTCAAAATTAGAAAATTTAAACAAATTTTAAATTTACATCTACTGTATAATTGATTCAGATATTTTTTTTGTATGAACATTGCTGCTGTTTAAACATGGATTGTTAAGTCTTTGATTGTGTACTGTCTTCTGTGCATGTTAAAGCTGTCTACTTATGTAAAATTCACACAAAATAATTATGCATTATGCCCTTATCATAGTGATATAAGCCTGAGAAAACAGACGTTTTTAATGTTTTTACGCTCCGCTCCCCCCTGCAAAACTAACTAGTTTCATGGGTGAAGAGGAGCAAAAGATGTCTGTTTTCTCAGGCTAAGTGATATAAGCTACTGATAAACTTTTAACAATATCTTTTTTATTTTTTGCCTACATTGATATTAATTATCTTTTTTTTATTGATTGATTTTATAAAGAACAAAAGCTACAAAATAAAACCCCAAAACAATAATATTTTTGATGAATTTTATGAAAATAACAGTATGATTGATAACAATATATATTATAAAAATTATTGTATCTTTTTATTATTTTTTTAATTATTTTGATCTTATTTGAATTTAACATTTTTTAGAATTAAAAGGTTGAGGACCAACAACTACAATTATGAGTTTTTAGAGGTGTTTGTGCAATTATCATTTTTCTTAATCCTTCATGAAAAAAACACTTCTTATTTAATTTCTTATCAAGTTATTGTCACTTTGATTGGTTAGCTGTGTTAGCTGTTATAGCAAAGTTTTAATTGAATATGTTACAATTAGACACACTGTAATTACAAGGCCAAAACTAATCATCCATGGTGATATTGATTACCTGTCTAGAAAATATTCATGATTCGTTAATATGACATTGTTTTCTTATCTGAGATTGATTGAAATTATCATGCATAAGTAGACTTAGATGTAGATATAATTTTGCTTCAAATTGATTTTTGATTAAAATATCCTCTATATAGTTAATCGGTTTAAGATAGAGATGTATTAGGTTTAGATGAGACAGTTTTGAAAATATTTTACAAAGACAGAACAGTGCTCAATAATGTCGGCTCCTCTTTTCAATTAAAACTGACGAACTGTGGCAATCTATTAATATTGCTTTGTCTAGTCAATGTTCTTGCAGCTTTGTTTAGATTTTTATTAACATGTTTGGTATCTTTTTTTATTTTATAAAAAATCTTTGAACAGTGCAACGTGTTCCCATGCATACACTTGATCACGTTCTTGTATAACTTTCAACGTGTCTAGCCAACTTCCATGTAGTTTTATGGCACAAAAGTCTGTATTCAAAGAAGCTAAATGTATATGTATACAACTCAATTATGTTCCTGCTAGCAAATGTCCTTTCACATAATTTATACTACAAAATTGTTTTCTTTGTAATTTATACACTGAATAAAAAAATGCTGGCCAATTTGAATAATGGTTATAGCCTCTCCTACATGTGAAAATGCATTGGCTAACCAACGAGTGTGAGGCTAACCAGTCAAAACCAATAGCAGCATATCTCAAATTATTTTATAGTTCAAAATTGTTATGGTGTTCAAAGACACATATACATGTATTTATATCATGCAATCGCTTTCCTGTTTGAATTAAATTGAATCATCTATACATATAAGTAGTCATAACAAGTGAACAGTCTGCCAGAAGCGGCTCTCTCATGCGGTACAATGTGATAAAGTGGTACTTTTTGATGAAAAAATACACAATTAATCCTAATAGGCATACCGGTAATGGTAAATCATGAGTAGCAGTAGTGACTGAGGCCACGTGTGGCATAAGATTTTTTTTAACCCTTGTTAAATCAATCAAAGTGAAAAGAAAAAAAATTACAAATAATATCATAGGTATGAAAACCGGAAAACATATGCAGCTTTTCAACATTTGTTGAGCCTTTCTATCACTGCATACTGATTTACGGCCATGGTTCTTATGGATATGCAATATAATAAATGCCTGTGGTATCACAGAGATGATAATTATTTGAGTGCAAGATTCAAATACATTGAATTTGGTAATTTAATTTCATAGTGGGGTTCCAACAAGCCTGACACCTAATATTTTTTCGTTGATTTATTGTTGTTTTTGTTTGTAGATTGATAAATTATTTTGTTTTTGATTATAACTATTAAATACATTGTTGTTTATTCTGTGTGTAGACTAATAAATTGTTGTAGTATTTCTTTCTAGATTGATAAATTATTTTGTTTTTGTTTATAGATAAATACATTTGCTGTTTATTCTGTGTGTAGGACTAATAAATTGTTGTTTTTGTTTTATAGATTGTTTCTGCTGTTCAATACTGTCATCAGAAGCATGTCATCCATAGAGATTTAAAGGTAAGATTTGTTGTAGTGAATGTAAAGTAGTATATCAGCATGCCAGATGGAGCACAAATGTCAGAGACAGCAACTGCACTATGAAACACGTTTTGTCGGCATTTTAAAGCTAGTTATTCACTGGTGTTGATCAAAACCATTTAGCCAATAACTTGGATATTTTTGTTTGCAGCAGCTAGAAAAAATAATACCTTTTAATACCTTTATAAGTATTAAAATAAATATTAATTTAAGTTTAAGAATATTGTTATTTAAAGCCATTATTACTGCAGTAGCTTGATTAGCTTCTCAGTTTATTGTAGTTTCATGTGATGTGCTCCCCTCTTAAATACAGCTATTGCTTACTGACTTTATAAATATTAATTGAAGTTTAAGAATATTGTTATTTAAAGCCATTATTACTGCAGTAGTTTGATTAGGTTCTCAGTTTATTGTAGTTTCATGTCTTGTTTTTCCCAGGCTCCTAAATACCGCTATTGCTTTCTGACTAACTTGCTGCATGCTTACTGACTTACTGACTTATTTTACTTACTTACTACAGCATTTTTATTGTTGCAAAAAGATACTTACAAATGTAATACAAAGGCTTACTTACTAACATAATATGTACTGACTTGCTGGTTGACTTGTTTTTAGTACAAAATACATGTAGTTACTTGCAGACTGACTGTCTTACTTACATACTGTACTTACGAACATACTGACTTAGTGGCTTACTTGCTTACTGACTTATGTTTTAAGAGTCATTGCCTGAGAAAACCGGGCAGTGCCAAAAGATGGGGGTCGGCCGATTCACTTCAAATTTCTACCATTTTATAGACATGGAATATAAATACGAATGGCAAAATTTGAGCTTCAACGGGCTTTTAGTTTCGAAGTTGACCACCCCCCTCACTTTTGACCCCAAAATGACCATTGAATAGTCTAAATTAAAGCCGACTTTGAGACCTCATAAAAATCGTTACGCAACATAATGAAAACTTCTTTCATTTGGAATGTTTAAACCATCTATCGAATAGGATATTTACGATAAAAACGATTGATTTTGTGAAAACCATATTTTTTTGACGTCGGTCAAACAATGTACTAACGACGTAATTTGCGCGCTAGTGAAATTATATGAAGAATTAAACATTATTTTCTCAAAACTGCGGCAGTTTTTTTCAAAGTTTTTTCAATAGCCATGTTATATAGATGCTTATCTATCACTTCAAGCAATCTCTGAAATGGAGAATTTAAATGCTGGAATTTTATTAACGATCAAAGTTCGGCAAATCTACCTTGCATGACAGCTATTTCCGGCGGCATTTTTTACATTTGAGTGACAATTTGATACAATTATTCACTTCTTTGACGTTTATATACTTTGTTCTTCTTCCAAAATATTACTAGAGTTTCATTTTTATATCTGAAAGTGATCAATAATAGACAATAGTGCGATGACAAAATTTGCCTGACTTGTGTGTACTTTAGATATTTACTCGAGATATGCACTATAAATACATTTCATGACATTTAGTGAACACTAAAAGTAATCATTGATTCCCTTTTATATGTGGTCGATAATAATGAATTTAATTTACATCTCGCTTGAATATATCTAGAACAAATCATCTCAATAATAGATATACATTATCAGTCTATTTACATAAGCATACTGATCATGAACGTTGAGATGACGTTACTTGTGTCACGCTAATAACACTAGCCTGCATAAACAGACCCTTATTAGCGCTCGAAACGTCTCCCGCCAACAAAGCGGGAGAAGGTTTGAGCGCTAATAAGGGTCTGCTTACGCAGGCTATAATAACACCAGCCTGTCGAGAAAAATGGTAATAGTGCTATATTCTCGGCATATATGATAAAACCAGGAACAATGGAACAAAACCACCAGAACGAAACCACCGGAATAACCGGAACCACAGCAGGGAACGACCGGAACAAGAAATTGAACAACTGAAACAAAAAATCGGAACTTCCGAAAAAAAAAAAAAAACATAACACATAAAAAATATATATATATATATATTCATGTTTCCATACACCATTATTTGTGAAATGGTAGCAAAACGGCAAAAATGCTTTCATTTGTCAACCTTTGCTTTGTAGAAGAAACAAACAAGAATAACAAAAAAGATGCTATAAATTGCAATTGTTCTGGTTGAGTGACAGCAGGTAGAATGATCAAAGTTTAGAGCAATTAATTTAGTCACTAAATAATTTATTCGTATGTATTTGTTTTAGGAGAGGACTATTAGAAGTTGGGGAGGGGGAGGGTGGCAATCCCCAAAACAAAAAACGTGCATGGCCAATGCCCCCCCCCAAAAAAAATCCTGCACAGAGCACAGAGCCAAGAAAAACACGAAACCCGAGACTTTGAGAGATCAAAAACACGAAAATCTGAGACATCAAAACACAAAAATCAAAAACTTTTAAGGCATCAAAAACACGAAAATCCGAGACTTTGAGACATCAAAAACACGAAAATCCGAGACTTTGAGACATCAAAAACACAAACATCTCAGACTTTGAGGCATCAAAAACACGAAAATCCGAGACTTGCCCCAAGTCGACCTCGGTGTGTTTTCCCGACCAAAAATGAACAAATCGCCCGAAAGTTAGCTGTACAAAGTCGCGAAGTAACTTCGCGTTGTACCAGACTAATAAATTTAAAACGGAAAAACAGACTTTTCAAAAGTTTAACCAAAACACAAACAGTTGTTTTCGCTTTGGATATAAGAGAACAAAATTCTCTAAACTGAAAAAAAAAAAAACGTGCAAGACCTCTCTGGTCGAAAAAGAAAATATTGCACAGCCCATGCGGCGAGAAAAAAACAACCTGCACAAAAATATTGCCACCCCTCCCCCCTCCCCCTCCCCCTCCCCCTCCCCCTCCCCCTCCCCCTCCCCCTCTCCCATTCCCCTCACCTCCCCTCCCCCTATACAACAAAATTATATCATATATAGATTGAAAAAGGGATAAACAAAACAGCAATGAGGAGTAAAAACTTATTGATCGTGATAGACAAAGTATTATTTAACTTGTACACTGAACAGTGCAATTTGGTTTGTACGGCTTAGTCACGGATAGGTAACAAACTGGACTGTACGCGTACTCGACATACGTTCATTTTTATGCCGATTATACTTTTAAAAAATTGTTTCAATAATTGAATGCTGCAGGTTTTTTGGAAGAAGTTTGTGTTTTTCTAAACAAATAATGGTGTATGGAAACATGAAAATATATATATTTTTTATTTTTTTTGTCTTTTTTTTCGGTGGTTCCAATTTCTTGTTCCGGTCGTTTCCTGCGGTGGCTCCGGTTATTCCGGAGGTTTCGTTCCGGTGGTTTCGTTCCATTGTTCCTGCTTTTATCATATATGCCGAGAATATAGCAATATTACCATTTTTCTCGACATGCCGGTGTTATTAGCGTGACACGAGTAACATCATCTCAACGTTCATGATCAGTATGCTTTTATAACATAGATAAGTTATAACGCGCAATCTGATTGGCTTTTTAGCTATGAACAAAAAATGTATGGAGCACGCGAATGGAGCACGCTGATGTCAATTTTTTTCAAACATTTGTTTTCGATAGAACGCGCGTTCTGATTGAGTGCTAACCAGTTCAACGTCATTTTTGAGCGTGCGCGCGCAGTGAACGGTCGGGTTTTTCGTTGTTTTGACTTTTCGCGCGCGCTTAGTAGTCAGTTTTGAGAAAAAGTACACACAAAAAAAGTTTTTATCATGTTAACGTCCTAAACAAGTGAATGAAGTTGTTCTAAAAAAATTTGAGACATTTGTTCTAGGACACAAGTCACTGGATTGATTAATTAAGCTCAAACATTTTAAGAGAATATGTGATTTGATCAAATCAAAATAGACAGTTTTGCATTATGATAACTTTTTGTCTATGTTATAAAAGAAATGGTTCATAAGTAGTTGTGCGTCCATCGTGTTATGGATGCACTTGGGAGGTTGCCTAAGCACTCAAGAAGCTAGAGTTGCACTCCGCTTCGCGTCGTGCAACTCATTACGCTTCTTTCGTGCTTAGCAACCTCCCGCGTGCATCCATAACACGATGGACGCACGCTACTTATGAACCATTTCTTTAATGTAAATAGACTGATAATGTATATCTATTATTGAGATGATTTGTTCTAGATATATTCAAGTGCGATGTAAATTAAATTCATTATTATCGACCACATATAAAAGGGAATCAATGATTACTTTTAGTGTTCACTAAATGTCATGAAATGTATTTATAGTGCATATCTCGAGTAAATATCTAAAGTACACACAAGTCGGACAAATTTTGTCATCGCACTATTGTCTATTATTGATCACTTTCAGATATAAAAACTCTAGTAATATTTTGGAAGAAGAACAAAGTATATAAACGTCAAAGAAGCGAATAATTGTATCAAATTGTCACTCAAATGTAAAAAATACCGCCAAATTGGCGGGAAATAGCTATGTCACGCAAGGTAGATTTGCCGAACTTTGATCGTTAATAAAATTCCAGCATTTAAATTCTCCATTTCAGAGATTGCTTGAAGTGATAGATAAGCATCTATATAACATGGCTATTGAAAAAACTTTGAAAAAAACTGCCGCAGTTTTGAGAAAATAATGTTTAATTCTTCATATAATTTCACTAGCGCGCAAATTACGTCGTTAGTACATTGTTTGACCGACGTCAAAAAAATATGGTTTTCACAAAATCAATCGTTTTTATCGTAAATATCCTATTCGATAGATGGTTTAAACATTCCAAATGAAAGAAGTTTTCATTATGTTGCGTAACGATTTTTATGAGGTCTCAAAGTCGGCTTTAATTTAGACTATTCAATGGTCATTTTGGGGTCAAAAGTGAGGGGGGTGGTCAACTTCGAAACTAAAAGCCCGTTGAAGCTCAAATTTTACCATTCGTATTTATATTCCATGTCTATTAAATGGTAGAAATTTGAAGTGAATCGGCCGACCCTCATCTTTTGGCACTGCCCGGTTTTCTCAGGCAATGACTCTTAAGTACAAACTAGTTAGTGGCAGACTGTCTGTCTTACTGAACATACTTACGAACATACTGACTTATGTAATTATATACAGTGGTACCTCTATTAAGCGGTCACCCATTAAGCGGTCACCCTCTATTAGATGGCCACAATAAAACGTCCCAAATTAAGCGGCCACTTTGGAAAGTCCTAGGGGTGACCTCTTAATAGAGGTACCACTGTACTTATGTATTTACATACTTATTCATTTATTTTTTCTATTTGTTTTGCAGGCTGAGAACCTTTTGTTAGATGGTGAAATGAACATCAAGATAGCAGATTTTGGATTTAGTAATGAATTTACCCCTGGTAATAAACTAGATACATTTTGTGGCAGTCCTCCATATGCTGCTCCTGAACTATTTCAAGGCAAGAAATATGATGGTCCAGAAGTTGACGTATGGAGTTTGGGTGTTATTCTTTACACTCTAGTCAGCGGATCATTGCCCTTTGATGGACAGAATTTAAAGGTAAAATATTCAAAATAGTATTGACAGAATATGAAAATAATGATTGATGTTGATGATGGTGGTGCTAGTGATTGATGATGATGGTGGTGTTGATGATGATGGTGTTGATGATGATGATGGTGATGATGATGATGGTGATGATGATGTCAATAATGATGGTGATGGTAATAAACTTAAATATGAGATTTTTATAGATGACTATGATGATAATGATGGTGGTGGTGCTAGTGATTGATGATGATGGTGGTGTTGATGATGATGGTGATGATGATGATGGTGTTGATGATGTTGATGATGGTGATGATGATGATGATGGTGATGATGATGATGGTGATGATGATGATACCAATAATGATGGTGATGGTAATAAACTTAAATATGAGATTTTTATAGATGACTATTGATGATAATGATGGTGGTGGTGCTAGTGATTGATGATGATGGTGGTGTTGATGATGATGGTGATGATGATGATGGTGTTGATGATGTTGATGATGATGGTGTTGATGATGGTGATGATGATGATGATGATGATGGTGATGATGATGATGGTGATGATGTTGATACCAATAATGATGGTGATGGTAATAAACTTAAATATGAGATTTTTATAGATGACTATGATGATAATGATGGTGGTGGTGCTAGTGATTGATGATGGTGGTGTTGATGATGATGGTGATGATGATGATGGTGTTGATGATGTTGATGATGATGATGATGATGGTGTTGATGATGGTGGTGTTGATGATGATGGAGATGATGATGATACCAATAATGATGGTGATGGTAATAAACTTGATTATGAGATTTTTATAGATGACTATGATGATGGTGATAATTTAGATTATGAGATTTTGATTGATGACGATGATGATGATAATGTTATTCATTTGGTGATAATAGTAATGGTGATGAAGAAAGTTATGATGACGATGATGGCAATAATTATAGTGATGATTATAATGGATGATGATGATAATTGTTGAAGATGGTTATAATGATAATTGTAGTCATGATAAAGGTGACAGTGATGATATTAATTTACAATATTGACTACAATAATAATGATCATGAGAATCAACATTATTGAATAATCCATTCTTATTTTGTAGGAATTACGAGAGAGAGTACTGAGAGGAAAATATAGAATACCATTTTACATGTCTACAGGTAAGAATGTACATTAATTCATACTAATTATTAAATAACTATTAGAAACCACAGTCTGATTGGTTAAGGAGAGCACACAGTATTCATGTTTACATATTCATCAAGAAAAAACTGCTTGTGATGACTGTTCAGTTATAAAGCATAATATAAGCCTGGTTCACACTAGCGACATATGTATAAGCAAGACACACAGATTCAAACCTATGTATTTTTTTTCCTCAGATTGTGAAAATCTTTTGAAAAGATTCTTAGTTATAAACCCACAGAAAAGGGCAAAATTAGAGGTAAGAAAACCTATGTACAAACATGGACTGCAATCCTGTTAGGCCACAGCTGTCATGTAAACCTTAATTACTCTTTGAAATAATAATAGTGTTTAATTAAAGATTTGTGATTGATTTATTGCTCAATTGATTGATTGATTGATTGATTGATTGATTGATTGATTGATTGATTGATTTATTGCTCAATTGATTGATTTATTGATTGATTGATTGATTTATTGCTCAATTGATTGATTGATTGATTGATTGATTGATTTATTGCTCAATTGATTGATTGATTGATTGATTTATTGCTCAATTGATTGATTGATTGATTTATTGATTTATTGCTCAATTGATTGATTGATTGATTGATTGATTGATTGATTGATTGATTGATTAATTGCTGACTTGATTGATTGATTAATTAATAACCGTACCAGACTGATTGATTGATTATAGATTTAAAGAGTATACTGCATATCATTGTGGACATGAAAAAACTTGTGCAAATTATTATTTTTTTGCTTATTTTCACTGCAATATTAATATGCAATTTAACTTATCATTCTGTGAACATGATAACCAAAAACAGTACACTGATGAAGATATAGAGGATATTACATGGGCACGTGAACATACATTTTATCTTCGAGTGTTGATGATATCTCTCACGAGTGAGGGCTCAGACAATTCACTCTAATCATATATTGATTGTTCTTCTTCTAGCAAATAATGTCTGACAAGTGGATGAATATAGGATGTGAATTAAATGAATTAAAACCATACATAGAACCACAGGCAGATTTTAAAGATGAAAATAGAATTGGTAAGTAATATTTATTATTGAAGTAACAGAGATAATTTCCAACTAAATGAGTTAAAACCCCTACTTTCTTGTAAAACCTTCACCAGATTATAAAGATGAAAATAGAATCGGTAAGCTATGTTTGTTATTAAAAAAAAATATTATGATTAAAGCTATGTTTGTTATTGGACTATTAAAGAATTGTATGTACAAAACAAATTACTGGCGTTTTGGGCATTAATCTTTTTCTTCAACCTTTCCAGCTACTACTACAAAAGATTAATGTCCAAAACGTACATTAAGTTTATTGATTATTTTAATTGTTTCTTTAGACTGAAACACCAATGCAGTCAACTTGCCATATAGAACATGACATTGTGCACATTGTGTTTTTTTATTCAATCACTCGTACATACAGTATTCCAGTTTTACGTTATCTGGTACTATTATTTTGAAGTAAGACGCATTTTCTTTAGAAACAGACACAGTCAACTTGCTATATAGAACATGACATTGTGAACATTTTTTTAAATATTTAATCACTTGTACATACAGTATTCCAGTTTACGTTATCTGGTACTATTATTTTGACATAAGGCGCATTTTCTTTAGAAACAGACACAGTCAACTTGCCATATAGAAACATGACATTGTTTTTTTATTTAATCACTCGTACATTGAATACCCCTTGTTTAACAAAAGCTGCATTTTTTTTACAAACACTCACGCAGTCAACTTGCCATATATAACATGACACAAGATTTGAATTGGGTGGAAACGTACATAGCAACGCATTAGCCGATTGTGTCAATTTACCTAGCTGCTTCTAGCCTTACACTCCACAAGGAGCTAAGAAAACATACACACATGCTTTCTGCTCACAAACCATTAGTTTACAGCAATGAGGAACTTTTGTATTTAATAGAACCTTTTCATGTTACCCACACTAACATGCAAATGAGCATATTATGTATAAAATTAGGTGCAAATCTGGTGTGGGTATAGCAAAATGCTTCAGTGAATTGCACTGGCAGCATAAAAAACATTTATAGATATCTTTTTGGATCCACTTATATCAATGATTTTCACAGTGGCTTGTGCCTAAAGGAATAAAAAGAAAGCTACAAACCCCTCTTTAGAATGTTATTTTATGCTCATTTACATGTTGAAAGTAGGTTCTACAAAAATGCTCTATAAGATACAAAAGTTTCTCATGGTCTCAATGCTCTAATGTCATTGTATTATTGATGTAGAAATTATGCTACAAATGGGATTTACAAGAGAGGAAATAACGGAAAGCCTGTCAAACAATCGATATGATGAAGTCATGGCTACGTACTTGTTGCTCGATGAACGAAGAATGTCCCTCTCATTACGAAATGTAAGTATTCAAGTCATATATACGTGTCATCGTTATTATCATTTTTCTTACCTCTTTTATCATCAGCATTATCATCATCATAATCTTCATGACTATTATAATCTTTAGCTAACCATCATCAGTATCATCATCATCTTTACCATCACTACCAATGTTTACCATCACTATCATAATCTTTGCTGTGATCATCATCACAATCTTCACCATCATCTTCATCACTATCATAATCTTTACCATCACCTTCATCACTATCACAATCTTTATCATCTTCATCACTATCACAATCTTTACCATCGTCATCATCATTTTCATCACTATCACAATCTTCATCATTTTCATCACTATCATAATCTTTATTGTGATCCTCATCCCATCCCATCATAGCAATCTTGCCCATCATCACCATCATAATATTTACATTAACCAAACTCTAGAAAGGCCAGCTCTCTCACCACTAGGCCACCCAGGCTGTCATGATTATCAAACAATACTGTTGATTTATTAATCACTGTTAAGAGAATTGATCTAATTGTGTTTGCTGTATTATCAGGTCAATGGTCCCAGTGACCCATTAATGAACAGTAATACATCAATAAGGCAATCAGACTCATCAACAACATCAAGTTCAAGACCAGTACGACCAGCACGAACAACAAGTTCAAGACAACGGGATCACGATGGTAGAGAATTACCACGGCGATATTCACATGGACCTCATGAAAGAACTGGTCATAGGACAACTACAGGGGAGGGGAGGCAATCAACACAGAGAGGCCATAGGTAAGAAATTTATATATTATATATTATATACATTATTATATATTATAATTATACTCTTTTACTCCGACGAAGGGCTAAAGCTCGAAACGTCAGTAAAGTTGTCAACATTTTTTACGGTGTTACAAATTTCATTATATTACCTATCATTTATATCAAACACCGACGCAGCCTATACTAGTTTACTTGCTAGTTTCCATTTGTATTATATATAGCCATTTCAAAAAATCTAGAATACTGAATAGCGCATTCCAATACCAAACTGCATTCTGGGGCATTTAATATTGTTTAAACTAAAATAAATAATAGTTAGTTATTTTATAATAGTTAGTTATTTTATTGTTAATGCATTCTATTAAAAACAATATACAAGCTAGTTATGGGGAGTAAATATCACTCTGTATATATTTTTTATTTTAAATTAATGAGACCCACAATGCCCTTTGGTCTTGGAATGCACTATTCAGTATTCAACATTTTTTTAAATAGCTGTATACTGATTGATCAATCGTAATGGTGATGATGATGAAAATGATCATGATGGTGATGACGATGAAAATCATCATGATGGTGATGGTGATGACAATGGTGATGATGGTGGTAATGATGATGGTGATGGTGGTGGTGATGGTGATGATGATGGTAATGATGCTGGTGATTATAATGATGGTGATGATGATGTTAATAATGATGTTAATGGGTGGCATGTTAATGTTTGTTCGTGCATGGATTACATGTGAGTTTAGTTTTTGTTGTGTTCTTCTCTCCTATGCCACAAGGGTTTTTCTCTGAGTAATCCAGTTTCCCTCCCTCAGCAAAAATGAACATGTGAGCTGAGGTAGTGAGTGTGAGCAAGTCACCCCTATTAGTAGAGCGCACTGTGTCCAGCTAGAAGATGGAGACATTAAAAAATTATTATTTAACATTAATTAATGATGTTGATAATGATGATGTTGATAATAATGATGATGTTGATAATGATGCTGTTGATAATAATGAGGTTGATGTTAATGATGCTGTTGATAATAATGATGTTGATAATAATGATGAGGTTGATTGTGTTGATGATGTTGATAATGATGATGATGTTGATAATGATGCTGTTGATAATAATGAGGTTGATAATAAGGATGATGTTGATAATAATGATGATGTTGATAATGATGCTGTTGATAATAATGAGGTTGATAATAATGATAATGTTGATAATAATGATGATGTTGATAATGATGCTGTTGATAATAATGAGGTTGATAATAATGATAATGTTGATAATAATGATGATGTTGATAATGATGATGTTGATAATAATGAGGTTGATTGTGTTGATGACTGATGATGGAGATGACTATACTGATGCTGACAATAGTGATAATGATGACGGTACATAATTGTAATTTTTAAAAGTTCCCATATAAACGAACAAGTCCTTCAATATTTGTCATTCTTTCATTACCAGAACAAGTGCTACAGCTGATAGTGCTATACCAACACCCCAGGGAAGACCGTCAACAAGACCTGGTATGGAAAGACAGACAACTGGTCCAGTTCCAGATGAACGAGTCCCGACAACCATAGGCCGAGCATCCAATCCTAACAAAGCAGAAATCCCTGAAAGAGAAGATAGCAACTCAAGAAGCAGAGGACGTGCTCAACGGGTAAGGGGATTATAGTGGCTAGTGATAGAACTACTATTATGTCCTAAGTATTGAACGTTTCTCTCAGAATAAAGCGATTAATTCAAACTTGTTTAAAAAATGTGTTTTTGTAGAAAATCGCGAAATTAAAGATTCATGTATGCAAGATTCAATTCATTTATGCAAATTTCAAAACAAATTTAAAATCATGTTTGGAAAAACAAATCTTGCCTTCCAACCTCGATAGGAACGCCTCAGTAGGTTTGGCTGTAAAAAAATAAATAAATAGATATATAAATTATGTATATGTTCTAGATTCAGATGTAGATGTAGACAGTTGATCCACTTTAAGACTTTTCATTATTTACAACTACCAAATAAGAAGTACATACTGCTTACTGCAGTTAGCAATTATTGAAAACAGCATTGCAGTCTACTTAGCGTTTCCCTTCCTTGAATCGAGACGTTGTGGATCAATCTAAACTTTGTTGGTTTTATTTTTTTCTACAGCAACATAGTATGCCACCGGGTATGTCTCGTCGAAATACGTTTGTTTGTGAACGGCGGGAAAAAGGAGAAGAAAGAAATAATTCAACACAGACAGGCTCATCGCAAATAGAAGGGAAAGAGCCAAGGTAAGATGCCTTCTTTGCACAGTCTCGATAGCATTTGATATGTAATCAGATGATATGTAATCAGGGGTTGTCCCTTCAGGCACCAACACCCCCTAGTGCCACTATTAGGGACCGGACCCCCCTAACACCTTAATAGCCCTTCATTTGCAATTGGGACCCCCCTGACAAATTTCTGGATCCGTCCCTAGTAATGTTCACAACATGGGCGGCTATGTTTTATCGGCAAAAACAATAACAAGTCCAAGACATGATACAATGACGGCTTATAAAACGTAGACTGCAAAACAGTCCCTACTTTTATGCAAAAACTCTGAGGAAACGTGTTGAAGTTTGAACAAGTGAAGTTTTGGAGAAAAGTGAAGTATGGGAAGGTAAACATTTGAAATACCTCCTTAGAGTTTTGCTTAAAATTAGGGACTGTTTTGCTGTCTATATAAAACGTGATGGGCTAGCTCTTTCATATGTTACCAAAATCTTCAAGATAAAAATAAATCTTGCTGAGAATTTTGACGTTAAAAGTCATGCAAATCAGGATATATAACACTAGTGTTGTATCGGATATACAACCTCCGCCACGGTTATAATTTCATGTGTCAATTGAATTATTAATGCGTTTTATTTATCAGTCCTTTTGTATTTAATTGTACAGTCTATAGCAAGCCGAGGAGCAAACCTATTACAAAATATTAAGAATACGAAAGGTTTTGTCTCTACCCTGACTAGTACTCCAATTTTGCTATTCAGTCCAAAATACACCAAACGTAAACATCACCGAGCAAATAAACTGAAGTAACTGGAACTATAAACTGTTCAATATATTTACATAGTAATAACACCATCAGCAACATTTTTATAAATTATAAATTGATAATTTTTTTAATGTTATCAAAATGAAATTATATTATAAAATGAGAAACTTACACAAATGCTAAAATAATACTAACCATACTGCAATTAAAAAACTACTATTAATGTTAAAATTGCTTTTTAAACGCAAGGTCTCAATTTGTTAATAAGATGTAAAAGTCTCTCCCTTTTTCTTCTCTCCCTAATCACGCAGACAGCCGGCAACGCAGGCTAACTAAAAACAGAAAATATTTATCACCTAGGAGTCAGAAAATGTTGTAATCTTTTACATCTTCTTTGGGATCTTGTGCATATATAATGATAAATAATGATATGGTAAAACTAGCTAAAGTGGCTGTTATATAATGTTTTATAATATTCCAGTAGTACGACGCCTCCAGAGCAAGGACCAAGTAGACCACCTCCACCGTCTAAAGCGGGGTTACCTAATCGCCTTGAACCAGTCCGTAGATCTCTTCCCCCTGTTGCCTCGCATCAGGAAGATCGTTATAGACCCGGGTGAGTGAGGACGACACCGCCCTTGTAACTGCATGCATGTAAACACTTTAAACTACTAAACAACTGACTTTAAATCTTGGGTGTGGTCGCGATAAATCAATGCTTGCCTAAAACACTATTAAAAATAGTAACGATAAATTGACTACGTTGGTGTTTCTAAGTATATAATCAGAGTTGAAGTGGTCTTTTTTTTTGTTTGAGTTGAAGTGGTCTTGCTTTCACTCCTTGAATAAGGGTGTTACTTACTGACGTTTCAAACAATAGTTCATTGACAATCGTTTTCTATTACGACAAACTATTTTCACATTAAAACATCTGAAATGAGGATGTGAGGAAACAAGTAGTCGTTGGACGGGAGAGAATGGGAAGAGACATGACGTAAGAGAGGAAAGTGAGGGGAGTGATTACGTAAAAGCAGAGACTGTTTTGCAGTCTACGCCCAAACGCCAGTAAGTAACATTTATAGTTTTATGATGGATAAGGATGAATAAGCCACTATTTCACTTGAATTGTGTTCTTAGAAACCCTAGCGCAGTCTGCTTGTAAAGTCTCATAATCTTTGCTGCATATCAACATATGAAAACGATAAAATATAATTTCATAATTTGTTCAATCAGTATAAATATAAATTGTAAAAACATCCTATAACGTGCATGTCTCGTGAACAGTGCATGAAGACGTTAAAAATGTGCAATCTTTCTACTTCTTTTGGGCTTTGCTTGTTGGTTTACGTTTCTTTATCTTTGCTGAATGTATAAGATATAATTTCATAATTTGTTCAGTCAGTATAAATATAAATTATAAAAACATCCTATAACATGCATGTCTCGTGAATAGTGCATGCAGACGTTACAGTGCGACTACTGAAACCGGGGCCACCAAAACATGATTATCCAATCACAATTGAGAATATGAACAATAGAATCTCTACAAATGTTTGACTATTTGCTTAAAATGCTAATAATTTTCATTATATATGAACGGAATAGATAAAGATTGAATAAGAAACATCTTAGCCTGTGAGAACCCTCTACAAGTTTTTAGTTTGATCTCAAAAATTACTTATTTTGGCATTTGTTTGGGTGGCCCCGGTTTCAGTAGTCGCACTGTAAAAATATTCACTATTTTCTTCTTTTGGGCTTTGCTTGTTGGTTTATGATTGTTTATCTTTTCTTTGCTCATGCTTTTTCTTTGATTCATATTAAAATTCACTCTTAATTTACAATCTTGGATAAAGGGATTTGACATTTGAAATGGTAATGCCCTTCCTTTGGGTGCTCAATTAAAACAGTCAGGACATTTGCATTTTGGCCTCATATGCTACCAAGACCAGAATGCTTTGCGTACTATATTTTGGTAAATAATAGCGCTGCGCGGAAACTACGTCACAGAAATTTGACCCCCTAGTGTGATTCGGACAAACATTGAGGTCAATACAGAGAGAATAAGTGGGGAATCAGAATGTTCGTCTTGAAATTCGTCTAAAAAATCTGTTTATTTGACAGAAAATGATGTCTTTTCTGGGTCAAAGTTTATCAGCAATCCAGAGAACTATACCGTGGACTATATTGAACTGTTCCAACGACTTTTTATAATCCGGAGAATTTTTATTTATTTTCTATGTGAGCTCACAATACAATACAATACAATATACTTTATTTTACGAGGGGAAAAAACACGTATTAACACTATAAAGGTTATCTAACATACGGCCCTCTAAATAAATAAATAATTAAGCTAAATGTAATAACAATATGTATGAATTATACATTACATTATATATTACTATACATTACCATAGATTTACACTCATTTTTAACCATGCACCATTCTACACATACACGACTTTGTTTTTACACATACTATTACATAATATTTTCACTTTTACGCAAACCATCAACCACTTTATACAAGTCCAACAATAACTACGGCCCTCGATCGACTCTTCGTTGACCTTACATAAGTTCTTTTAAGAACTTCTTCGGTTAAAAGAAGTGCATATATATTATTAGATAGTTCTACCATGTCATCGGCTATTTCGTCGAGCAAGTAGAAAAATGTAGTATGAGAAAGGCTGCCTTTTTCGATCTGATTTCGAAACTTCTTTATCACACAAGGCTCTTTGTTTCGGCGCCTTTCTCTTTGCACGGCAAGCTTTCTCTACTTGTTCGGTCGTGAAATTTGCTTTAAGAGGGTTTGGAAACACTTCAGTAGGTCCTTTCTCTCCAGGCCAATGAGGACCATACGTAATTTTTGTAAAATTCGTTGTGCCGAAATGTTCTCAAGATCAAGCGTTGATTCACCTCTGACATATCGCTCGTGATCGTGCCAAGGCATAATGAATGGTATAAATTCCTTTTTGCCCGATTCCTTCAATTCTTTCAGCAATTTTGGCAGTCTGTCGGGATATCTGGAATCGCTATTGCATCTACCCCAACAGCATTGTTTCGTACGGACCATTTTAAGAATGGATAAGGCATAATTTTATAAAAATAGCTAGCGGAATGCCAATCTCACATATTGTTACTGTAATCTTGAGCTTGTGTTTGTCCGAATCGCGCAGGGGGGTCTAATTATCTAATCTATTTTTAGACCATCCGCGCAGCGCTATTAGCGTCGATTGTTCTAGTATTCACAAGAAGGGATGAGGAAGGATTAAATTTGGATGAACAAAGAAAAGTCGCAAAGCATTCTGGTCCTCTAAGTAAAATGGCGTCATCGTGCAAGAGGCCTATTGGTGTGTTTTTTGTTTGCAGTGAAAACCATTTACTAACTTGTTCATTCAGTTATTTTAATATCAAACCTTTTCCTACGTTTTTATTAATTCTCTACCTTTTTCTTACAGAGTTGTGTTGCTAAAATATATAATGTAGAGTTAGTGAGTGTGAGTTTGAAGTCTCCCTAATTAGTAGGATATTTCTGTCTGTTAAATACATTGAGATGAGATGTTTAATTTTTCTTTATTTCTTGACTATCTTGTTGATTAATTCTTCAGCTCTACAGCCAATTCCAACATCCCAGTTCCTTCCCGACTGGGTACTCGTAACATGCCTGCACGAAGCACTTTCCATAGTGGAACAGCACGAGAAAGACAGCGAGATGATGGACTATCAAGTGGTCATGATTCCAACAGCCCCGGTGTATCTAATAGACCTTCATTGTTTAGTAAACTCACATCACGGTTTAGTAAGAGGTATGATATCTTCAGGTTGTATGACATGATTAACCTTACGTGCTAATGTATCTAAGCAATTAAAGGCCCGGGCAAACAATTTCAACATTTGCTTCAACAGCCATTCGCTTTTGTTGAATGGCAATGTTTAAATGCTTTTAAACTCTTTCAACATCAAATTCAACATCGTTTCAACACGTTTTAACAATGTTTAAAGAGTTTAAAAGCGTTTAAACATTACCATTCAACAAAATAGAACGAATGTTGAAGCAAATGTTGAAACCTTTTGCCTGAGCCTTAAGAACTAAGCCACTGCTTTATCTTGTAAAAGGTTCTTTATGCATTATTCTCTACTTTCACAATAACCATAATGCCTTCTGTTGTTTTTTTTTTTTTTTGGGGGGGGGGGGGGTAGCTATTGTAATTCAAATAAAACCAATTGTATAAAATTTAAATTACAATATCCCCCCTCCCCCCCCCCCCCCCCCCAAAAAAACAACAACAACAACAATGCATTAAGGTCATGTGAAAGTAGGGAATTGTATATATATTTTGTAATAAGCTAATTCTATCCCGTTTCTCTCCCAATGTTTATCCCCTTTCAATTTAATAAGTTATCAATTTAATTATTTTGCAATTTTGCTTTGACTAATATTGCTTATTAACATTTTTCTATGATTCTCATTTTCTCTCTCATGCATTCATTCATAATTTTTACGCCAATATTATTCTTTCTTTGTGGTAATTGACTTTGCATAATTTGAGTTGTTATTCTAATAGAGTATCGGTGTGTGTTGATCTGGTAATTTGTAATTTAACCTCTAACCTTTCCTAGCAGCAAACATCAACCAAAATTCCAGTTACATTTTATCTAGCCCCACTGTACATTTTGACAAAAGGGGCATTTGCACAGAGTAACCCTCTATTTGTTGTCAAAATATTCACACATTTCAAGCAAAGTACGGAAAAATGTTATCGCTTAACAATACTAACACTTTTGGATTTACTCTGAATTGAGCCTTTTGTCAAATAGTACAGCGGTGCCAGATAACATGAAACTGGTCAATCCAAAGGCACATGAATAAAATGCCTGTCACCAGCTTATTGTTAATGCTTTGCGCTCTTTCTTCCGTGAATGACGTTACTAGTTCCCAATCTCTCGTTATTCAGAGATATTTCATGGATGCACATTAATGATGTAATTGCAAAAATAGTAATCGGCTTGTTGAGTGCACATCTTACAAACACACTTAAGACACAATCAGATTAGTGCATTTTTTGAAAGTGACGTTACAGACCAATAAACAATTAGACAGAATAACATAAGCAATTCATAGAGTACAAATATTACACCTGTGAAACAAGCACAACTAAACATAGAAAACAAAAGAATTAGCATAAAATATCACTATTTAGTACTAGAGTACAAACACTAAAAGTGTGCAATACTTTGTACTATTTACCACTAAATAGTGTTGATTAAACAATAGAGAACAAAAGAATTTGCATAATTTAGCAGTATTTAGTGGTATTTATGTTGCACACTTTTAGTGTTTGTACCCTATTTATGTTTCACGCTTTTAATATTAGTACTCTAACTAGAGTGAAGACATTTAACCCGTGTAACAAAATTATATAGTCCAGGTGTAATAGTCAAATAGACACAAAAGAAAACAATGGAATTAGAGACTGCTAAGGTGTATTAGTCTAATATCTATTTCACTGGTTAAATGACTTCGCTCTACAGTGATGTAATAACTTGTGCAATTATAACTACAGTGCAATTCATAACTACAGTGACGTAATCACAATTTATAACTGCGATAAACATTACAATAATGACGTAATCATTTGCGTAATTTTTATAAATACACAATGACGTAATCACTTGCGTAATTCTTATAAATACACAATGACGTAATCGTTTGCGTAATTCTTATAAATACACAATGACGTAATCACTTGCGTAATTCTTATAAATACACAATGACGTAATCGTTTGCGTAATTCTTATAAATACGCAATGACGTAATCACAAGTGCAATTCTTAGAAACAATAACTTACCTCTCTTTCTATGCTTTCTGAGAGACTAAATGAGGTATTATCGGTAATCTTTCATCAAGCTTGCCTATGCGATATATAATTATATATGTACTTCCTTGCAACATGGCACATGTTGTAGTTAGTCGTTGTACCAGCATGGTGAGTCTGTTTATATGTTAACGCAGCTAACCTAACCTACTCGACTAACACATACGTAACATTCACTCTCATTTACGTAGTGGTACACGTTACATATCTATATTTACACAAACGTTGCTTTCCGTAAACGTTGCTGTTATACCACACATGCGTTCAATAATACACACACGATGTACACAATGTATGAATATTTATATAATATTGACATATACGCACCTAATGCTTGCTTTTGCATGCGTAACAACAAAACGTTTGATTTGTTATTAACAAACTTGCATGCTTACGTGTTTTATTGTCTATTTATTTGCATGCTTACGTAAACGTAGTACGTTATTGTCTATTTATTTGCATGCTTACGTTCGTAACCCTTGTAGTATGACTATTTTTATTTGAACTTTCTGCATGCTTACGTTTATTTTTTACGTGCGTTCATAACATGCATGCGTATTACTAACCATACTGCAACATTCACTTACATGTATCCGTAGAGAATTGTATGTGTTGTACGCACACGTGGGAGCCTCCGGCCACCCATGGTATCTGCCAGGCGTTCCTATTATAACTTTTCCTGGTTAAACATTTCCTGGCTGGTACCATGGCTGGTTTGTTTTTTGTAAACACATGTATTTGGTATGCTATCGGTATGTTGTCGTTATGTCGTCGTTATGTAACCGGTATGTTGTCGGGGAATCGTCGGTATGTCGTGATATATCTGTTTGTCGGTATTTCGTCGGCATGTTATCGGTGTTTTGTCGTTGTGTCGTCGGTACTGTAAATCACCTTCAGTGTGTGGTATCGTTAAATGGTAATTAACACGTAACACCATTAAAGGGAAGACATTTAACTAATTTCTGTATGTGGGAAACCTGTCAACAAAAGTATTTGCATGCAAACTGTTTGTCACGGTAAAAACATTAACCATGTTGCGTGACGCGTATTACGTCACCGATTGCACTAACGAAATGTAGAGTGAAGAATCTGTTTAACCAAGTGGTGTGGAGTGACTGGGAATTTAAACATTTGCTTTGTCTGCCTAGGAAAAGATGAAGGGAGTGGTCATCAGACCTCGGCCGACTTACTGGCACAGTCTAGGTACCGTACCGTTTTGTAAAAAAAGCCGGCCAAATTGTGGTACTTAAAACCGCCTACTAGCAGCGAGAGAGGGACACGCGCGTGCATGACCTGTCCGACCATATGTGCCTTGCTGATAACGCCTCGTCTGGATTGACTAAATAACCATAACCTCTCTAACCTCATTAACACTGTTTAAGCTACTAACTGCTTCTAACTAAACCATTAATCTTTAAATACTTCTGATGAGTTATTTTAAACTTGATTATGAATTGATAACGCGTAATAACCGGATGACGTTTTAAAAGTGCTGTGTGAGTATAAAGATAAAAGCACGTGGGGTATAAGCACAGGTACATGTATGCGATGCACCTCTCTTTTCTTGCACTAAGCACTAGTCAGGTTAATCGACTGCTCTGGGTCAGTGATGACGGCCACTCCCCTTCACTCCGCGGCTCTTGTAAATGACATGGTATTTGTACTAATTGTCTAATGTGTTCATATGTCATCGTTGTGCTTGTGTTGCAAGGAGGTCCTCGTGTGCCGCCGCCAAACCAAAGGTCACGTGACTATACACTGATCTTTGGGGCGGCCATCAGGGGTTTGACGCGCTGATTTTTTGCATTCAAGGGCGCGTGGAGGCGGGGGATCAGGCTCAAAGTCCTCACCCGATCCAGGGGCCAGTGGGCGGACGAGGTCTCGGTCTCTTCGAAGAACGCTAGCTAGACTCTCATTCAGAAAGCAGAGAAAAAGGCAGGTTTAAAAAAATTCCACCTTTTGGCCGGCGATTGTGTGAGGTTGTCTTGTCACGTGATTAGTTTGGTTGATCACGTGACAAGTGTATGATGTAATTTCTTATCTGTACCTACCTTAGGTCTGTTGGTGACTCGAATGACAAACCGCGCTCGCTACGATTCACGTGGAGCATGAAGACTACCAGCACTTTGGATCCATACGACATGATCAAGGAAATAGTCAAGGTCCTGGAGGCTAATAACTGTAACTATGAACGAAAAGAAAAATATCTCGTGCATTGTTGCCATGGCAGCCCGCCAGAGAACAACCATGTACAATGGGAAATGGAAGTATGCAAATTACCTCGCCTGTCACTCAACGGTGTTCGCTTTAAGCGCATAGCTGGCACTGCTATTAATTTCAAGAACATCGCATCAAAAGTTGCTAATGAATTAAAATTGTGATGGCCGTGACGTGAATGAACCAATCAAATTTCTCGGTCGTGACACTGGGAATGTAATATTATTACGTGACAATTATGGGATAACGTTTCTTTTGCGTGACATTTGGATTGCGTTACTGTTGTCGTGACACAGCAAAAGGATTATTATTATTGGCTGATCGAACATATCGTGCATTGATTGATATTACCTTATGGATTCTAAATATCATAAGAATCGATGAAGCACAAGTAACCGAGGGAGACTGGACACAAGAGTTCGTGGTTGATATAAACGTTGTCTGTCACGTGTCATGTCACTTGGTTATCACGTGACGTATTTCTTATGTACAGTGTATAAGTGTATATAGTAGTAGGAACTATTATTTAATTCTTACTGTCATGCAGCTATGTGGGCTCTTGGGATTGCCTTCAGTAGCATTCTCCTATTGCTTTGGTATACCTTACTGAAGAATCGTTAGGTTACTGCCTAGATACTGATTACTGCACCAACAAAACTCCACTTCAATTTATTACAAAATATCGATTTTTACACGAACCAACCTCTGTACTTCAATATGTCAGTTTGTTACCAAACATGTAGTACAAAATGTCACTAATGTTTACACGAACCAACCTCTGTACTTCAATGTCAAATAATAACCAGATATGGTCAAAAATCATTTTGCTTTGATATCATTCAATTTATGTGACGTTTGTACGAGAATAAGAAACGTCGTTTTTAAAATGTCTTTTCTCTGATTTAAGAGTAACGTCGATAATTAGATGGGTTTGGAATCTTTGCTACGTTCTAAGTTAAACATCTTAGAAAAAATGAATAAAAATGAATCACAAATTATTTCAAATTTGTAATGCGACCATTGGGTGTTGCAGTTTTCCTGAAATAAGCAGTAACCGTCCTTTTTCTGTGGTCTTAGTTCACGGGTTTCGCCTTAAAACGGTTCTTCACTAAGGTATACCATAATTGTTTTCCAAAATGCACATCACTTAGTGTCACAGGAACAAATGGGCTTTGATTCAAACTAGATTAGATACAAACTTTATTTACCAAAATAATTGAGATGGGAAGGGAGGGAGGGGAGTGTACTGCTGAGTTAATTATTTCTACTACAAACAGAAATGATTTGTGTTTTATTTTAGTGCACCCAAAAAAGGCTGTTATTAATGGCTAGTAATATCTATTAATTTTATCGCAACAATTACAGTTACTATAATCTTTTCATTATGGCAGTTCCAGTAGATTAAAAACACTAAAAGTGCGCGAAAGTAAGAAAATGTTACACCTTAAGCCATCTCACATGTGCCGAATCGTACTGCAAATAAGCAAAACCTATTGTTTTAATGTGTTTTAATTCAGCAAAACCTATTGTTTTAATGCATTTGCATTAGATTTGGCACATGTCAATTGCGACGTTTGTTCTAGGTCTAAGATCGGTCTACAAGTTCATATGTCGAATTCCTCACACATTGAGCACAAATAGATTGAATTAAAATATGGCAACATCCGGTTGTTGTTGGCTGTCTAGCCTCGCATTCACTTTAGAACACAATGTAGTTTCCACATGTATGAGAGGCTAGTCAGTCAAGAACAAAAGGAATAGTCAAATTGGTCGCACCATTTCAATTTGATATATAAAACGGTCCTTTTCGATGTCTACTAGCAAGACTTGAGAAGACTTGACGGTTACCTCGATAATCTTTCAACCAAACGAATCGAAATCAGTGGATTCATGGTACTTTATAAAGTTATTCGCTTGGGCTTGTGTTCGACGTCTGGCTTGGGATTTACTGCATACTTTTAGTGTTTATAGCTAATTTACAGCTTTCAAAGGCGAATAATAATCTTCGATAACAGATATAGAGCAAGATATTCTCTTGAAATGTTTTTCAATTCTCCAGTTTCATTTTAGGAAAATCAACTATTTAACAAATAGTTATCTCTTTAAAACAAGAATTGAATCCAAATTGTAATTTATATAGAATGTTTTCAAGATTGTATGAATTATTTCTGGAAAGGTGTTATGAGGGCAGCCATTTTGAATTAGAAACTGGTAGACTGGGAAAGAGGGACACAGGTAGCCCATGAACTCACTATTAGTCAAATGTTTCTAATAAGCACTATTTCTGATCATTCTCAACTTAAAGTTGAAAGAAATAATTATTTTAATGTCACCAGCTTTTTAATGAATGAAATAAGGCACATTTTTACAAATCAAACTTAACTACAATTGATTTGTAGGTAATTTTTTTTAATCGATCGTTTAAAAATATTACTCAGCAGTCACGTGTTTGAACGACCTCGCCCCAAGCCTCCGGTAGTACTCGCTTAGTTCTGACCGGGAGCTTGGGGTGAAGTGACTTTGTCTCAAGCCTCCTGTCAATGGTATATATTTGCTCGTGCAAAGCTGACCGGGGGCTTGGGGTGAAGTAAATGACAATTGGGCAATTGGATATTCTTTCTTAATAATAATTCTCTCAAAATGTAGTAGACCAATAGTGTATACCGGGTTACGGACGTTCTTATTACATACAAATGTTACTATTGATAGTGTCTTGCTATTTCAATCTAACAGCTGATAGGCTATTTGTACAATGACGTCATTGCACTACCACTATCAGAATGCTTTATATTAAGAATTTTCTTTCTTATTCAGATTTTCCTTCCTTCTTGAGAATATTATTATTATTATTATTATTATTATTAATGACTTATATAGCGCCTATTCCATTAAGCCCATAGGCGCAGAATACTAGAATAATTGACAGTTGTTATTGAGCAAAAGAAAATAGGCAAAGCATTCTAGTATTGTTGTGGTATATGACGCTACAATACAAATATTCTATCTAACAAATGGACTCGTTTTCAAAAAGATAGGTAACTTCTCCGTGTCGCAGTCTACGTAATTCAATAGAAACCACAAAATATCCCAAGTTGAACAACGAACAAGGCTAACAAACAAAGAATCCACAAAGCCTTGTTGACACTAGCGACATGAGCATAAGCAACATACGTAGACTCAGTGAAGCATTTCTCGAATAGAGGTGAGAAAAGATAAGTGCGGCAAATAACATTTTCGTTCCCAGAGCCCACGGTCAACCGTCCGAAGGGCGAAACCTTCCGCTGGACGGTTGACCGTGGGCTCTGGGAACGAAAATGGGCAAATAAGCAAAGCCTAACTGAGTGCGTATGTTGCTTATGTCTCTATTGAAAACTAAACTGCAGGCAATATGCAAGACCGTTATTTTCTAGTACAAAGCATGAACCGAGTCCTTGAAAAAATTTATATTGGCGGGGGAAAATCTCAAAACCATTTATATTTTCTTTATAAATACTGCGAGTATTTTAGTAGCAGGTCAGTAAAAACGTCACAATACTTCGGGGTGTATTTTAGCGGGCTTAAAATAGTTTCCCATACATCATACCTGTTTTAGAAAACGAAGCTCGTGCGCATGTTCGGTAACTGCAACCACACAATAAACTCTTAAAAACACACGAAACAACTTGGACTGCGAACAGTCCCTTCTTTTCCCTCCAGATTCCGAGGAAAACTAGAGAAAAATGAGCATTTAAATAAAACACGGACGAGCAGGGAATGCTCGCTTGTTTTATTAAAGTTAAAATTTTCTGAATCCGTAGGAAAAAGTAGCGGACTGCTCGCAGTCTAGAAACAACTCAAAGGGTTAATATTTGTGGAAATTATATCCGAAATCACATGGTTTTTGTTTCCCCACGCTTTCCATCCCTTGTTTCTAAGTGTGATGACCTCATCACGATCGTTTCAGGAATGCTCGCGCTCAAATGGACGCCTGGGGACTAGGCTGATAGATTGAAATGTTGATCACACTATAATCAATCAGATATTTTCATTCCCAGCGATATTTACGCAAGCGCAACAATAGAACCCCTTTCAGTTTATTTTTGTTTTTCTTGTGTTTTTTTTTTTCGTTTATTTTGTTGTTATGTTTTTGTTGATATTCATTATAAATCTTTGTTACTACTACGTAGGACAAATCAGTTTATTTTATTGATCTTGTTGATGTTGTCCGTGGACATCTTTTGTTGTTAACTTGTTTTTTATTGTTCTTTCGCCATCAGTTTAGTAGCTTATATATAGCCCCACCCCATAATAACACAGGAAACCCAACTCTCAAAAATAAATGTCGTGTTTGTATTTCAGGAATCGAATTCCATCGATAACATTCACTAGCTTTATTTATAGCAGATATCAGCAGCTAATTTATTATATTATACAAGTTTATTAGTTAGTCATCGTTATTTTCTTCTTTGTGATTTTTAATCTGTTAGGCTGTCTTTCAAGGATCTCGTCGCGTTGCAGTAGGGATTTACACCTTGCTGAGTTTCGTGTTTGTGCACAAAGTCGTCTGGCAATAAGTGAAGCCTGAAACAAGAAAGAGTTTGATTTGAATACATAGTACTTTTGCTTCTAAGGGGATGTTTATATGAAGGCGAGTTGTCCCTGCTAGCCGGGATAACTCTATTGTTTCGAGTCCCCCGGGAATACAAAACAAAAGAATTATCCCGGCTAGCAGGGACTACTCGCTTTCATATAAACAGCTCCTAATTCTCCAGTTACATGTTATCTATCGCCGCTGTATCATCTGACAAAAAGCGCATTTTAACAGCTAGGCTAAGCTTCGATTTGTTGTCAAAATATTGACATTAAATTAAGCAAAGCACGAAAAAATATTGCCTCTTAGCAATATAGAACACATTTGAGTAAATCTGAATTGAGGCTATTCCTGTGCAAATGCGCCTTTTGTCAAATAGTACAGCGGTGCTAGGTAACATGAAACTGGTCTATTCATGAAATACACAGGAGGACTTCTATGATAAAACGACGGGAATGATCGAAATTTCATAAATTACTCCTAAAAGGTGGCGTTTTTTGTCATTCCGATTGGGAAGATTTTATTTGGATTCGATATTTATCAGACGTATTACAATTGTTTTCTGGTGCAATTTGATTTTCACTTGAATACATTTTTATGACCCCTCCCTCTAAGTGGCCTTTGTCTCTCGTAAAACTGTCCTTTGTGGAGCATGACAATGCTGCCCCCCCCCCCCCTCCCCCCTCGTTTTTTGTTTTTTATTATCGGGTTTCCCGGGTTTACGTGTGTTTCCCTCCCCCCCCCCCCCCCCCCCCCCCCCCCCCCCAGGAATTTAGAACCACTGTAGTAGCAAGAAATAAACTAATGATCGGTGACAGAAAAGATTCACTTAAAAGAACAAATTGATAAAGTGCTATTTTAGGTGTATTAGAACGACGCAGCCAGCGATAAAACACAAAACAAAACCACAATTAAACTGATTAAACAAACAAAACACATTGCTTCCTGCATCCCTTCACGCCGTAACTGATATAACAACAGAGAAAGTACCGCGATATGATGAAAGATTTAAAGTTACTAAGGGGGGAGTGGTGAGATACCTTCCTTTCTAATCTTCTTGACTTCGCATTCGTACCTTTTGTAATCAATTATGATTCATTTTCTATATTGCGACGCATGTGAATTTGTGGTAAGGAAACATTAATGAAAACTGTGGATGCATGGAAAGGCGATGTGCACGTGTATCGCCCGGACAGGAAAAGCCCAGAGGACGAAGTTCTGATAATTACTGTTCAAAAAATTGTGGCTGCGTCGGTGTTTCTAAGGAAACTATTGTAGTGAAAATTATCAATAACTAGCGATTAATTAAACTTGTGTGGGATGCCTTAAGGCAATATCCACACGTACACGGATATATCAATCCACAACCTTTTATGGCGGATTTAAAAAAAATTCGTTTGGCGCCATTTGTATGATGGTTCAATAGCGGGAAGTTGTAACCATGATATCGTAGGTTTGAATTCAGATTATTCTCAAAAGTTATCATATAGTAACTTTAACTAGAAATCAATCTTTCTGATTGGTTGATGCGTGTGCTTTATTTACTTTTATGAGAGCACACAACACGCGCGTTGACTTGTTGATAAACTACGTCAATTTGTGTTTTATAAAAGAAATAGAAAACTTGCTTGTTGTGCTGTAATAATGTCAAAACCAAACTTATTTATTGCTGGGAGCATTGATCAAGGTCACGAACGACGTTTGGTGACATTTCTCGCGGTAAACAATGCTCTTTTACGAGTTTTTCAACGCTGTTATGTGCTCAGTTTGTCAATTGAACACTGGCCACCTTAGATCAGATCTTTACCGAAGGAGACTTTATCTGGATGCTCTTGGAAGTAGAATCATCTCTGATACAGAGACATTGTCATTATACTATTTGTCGCAGTCTGTGCAGTTATAAAGCACTTTGGGATTGTCAAAACACTATACTCAGCAGTGTTGAGAAGCACTGTGCATTAGCACGCGCATTTTTTATTTCTTCATGGACGGAAAGCCAATCCGCATCGTAAGCGTTATAATCTCCTCCTTCGTTCCCTCCCCACGTAGCGTGAAGACACTAAGAACGGCTACGAAGGAGACTATAAACGTTGCCGATTCAAAAATATCCGGATAGTTTCTACGTGTGTACAGGGCATCAGGAAGTACAAGCCATGAGTAAACTGAAATGATTATGGTTAATTGTAGACTGCCTTGTTTCCGTTGTTTAAGAAAACATACGCTTCGTGTGTTTCAGTTCCGCTGTTTTCAAAGAAATCTGATATCAATTCAATAGTACTTTTTACAAGTCGTTGAATAAAATCATAGTTAATAGTTCCCTCTATTAACTACGATAAAATATATCACGTGAGTTGTACATTTATGGCTTTAGTAGCACTTTTAAAATACCGTATATACTCGAATAAGCGCCGCACTTTAACCCTAGAATGTTTCTCCAGACCAGCATTGGAAATATATTTTTATCAAAAGCTATATTCTTCGATCAGTTCAAAGTAATTATATTTCACCGGTCGCCCTTAAAGTTATCTCCCCAATATTCGTAGTTCTGATCGAGAATGGGACAGTGTCGAGATCGAGAAAAATTTAATACGCGCCATGGCGCTTATTCGAGTAAATATGTCGATCGTACTATAGAAGTCGAACAAATCGTCTTTTGACGGACAATTTTAGATGACAAAAGTCGTCTATTTTGATGAATTTACATTTATAGACGAACAAAATTACAAACGATCTGTTCAACATGTAGCGTGATGGTGTGTACGTACTTTTGATGCCAATAGCATGATAAGAGACAAGATAAAAGATAAAACAATGAATATAACAGTGACTGTGTACATAAAAACTTGTAACTAACGATAAGAGATAAGAGGAAAATATATCAAAGACGCAACTTTAATTCATAAACAAAAATTATTACATGGCACAGTTAAGCCTGGTTTTCACTAGCGACGCAAACGCAATTGCAAGCGCAAGCGCAAGAGACCTTATTTCGTCGTGAAAACCGTTTGACGCAGTGATAACGCAAGTGAAAACCAGGCTTTACACTTCACAGTTTGTTTCAACATCTTTACAGTAATTTTAATGTAGCAAGCTTGCTCTTAATGAAACAAGAATGCCGGTCACCAATTTAAACACGGCGTACATATTTAAAAAAAAAGGATTTATCCTTCTGACTCTTTTACTCCGACGAAGGGCTAAAGCTCGAAACGTCAGTAAAGTTAAGTCAACATTTTTTACGGTGTTACAAATTTCATTAAATTACCAATCGTTTATTATTTATCCATCTAGTGAGACACTAGCAAGGTACCTAAATGGCGATGCAAAACCTTGAAAACGTATAAAGACAAAGGACGTACCGCTTCAGAAACTATATCAATGATCTATTACAATGTAATTAAAAAGATAAAACGTTTCATAAAACAAAAAGACAATATCCTTAAAGTTGTCGGAATTAAGTTACACTATAATAATTCATAATAGTATTTGTTGGTCATCAACCTTTTAATTTTTAAAAACTTCTCCTTCGCGGCCATCTTCAGAGGAATGAAAGAAAAAAACAAATTACTGCGCGCGCATACAATGCGAAAAAACAAATTACAATGTGCGCGTGTGAATAGTAAAATGAAAGTCAATTACCAATTATGTTAATGTAGTTCGCAGGTAGAATTCTACCGCTGTCTCTATTAAATATAACGTATAATAGTTGTTTCAGAGGACACTACAGACTCGGGAACACTACCGAAAAAGTACGAAATTAAACTGAGGACTTAGTGAGAAAATAACCGCAAAAAAACGATATTTGAGCAAGCATATATTGACTTAAGGTGGAAATGTAAGCTGGGAATAATTGAGCGAGTAAATCAATTAACGAAGGGAGAAGGAAATTGGAGGATGAAAAAGAAGGGCGAAAGAAAAGACACGAGAAGGTAAATGCATTGAAAAAAAAAAAACGTAAAAAAGAAGAAAAGAAAAGAAGGTACAATACGAGAAAGAAAAGTACACAAAGCAACATAATCGAAAGAATTAAGATTATAGGAAAAGAAAGACAGAAAGAAATAACAAAGGCAGAGACAAAAGCAAAATTCAAATAGAATAAAGCAAATTCGGGCTCAAAGCCAAAAAGACAGCAAAAGGAAACAATGAATTAGAAAAGAAGACAAAATAAAATGAAGACAACTTGTGCAGTGAGAGAGTTGAATTGACACGACAAAGGAAACGGTTTAATTCTAATTGTATGAAGTTTAAAAAGCTGCCCGGTAATTACACGAAATAAGAACAGGAAGTTTATATAAACTAGCCAACGATTTCCAGTACAAAATAAACTTTCTTCGTGCAAAACGACACTTCATTTCAAAAGTGTAAATTGTCAAGGAGCCCTGAGTCAGTTAAACAAACAATCTTTTTTTCTTAAACTGAAAACAGGTGTCATAAAATATACTGAAATGCCAACAGTAATATCATTGCAACAGTGGTTTAAACGAAAAGAAAAGAAACGTTTTAAATAATTAGGAAATAAAAAATAAATAAATAAAGGAATAATTTTAGAATAAACGTCAAAAAGTACATGTTTTTGGTGATCGAATTTATAGAAATAGAACAGGCTCGATATCAATCAATACTATCCATTTAAGAATAGATGTTTTTAAAAATAGATATTTTAGATCAATTCATATATAATAGATGTTTGGAAATGGATAATATTTAGTGAATAAAGTAAGTAAGTATGATAGTTTAGAATAGTTTACCTTCGATCTGTTGTCAATAATCGCTCGCTTCTTATCACTGCCTCCTTCCAGACCCCAAAAGGCGTTCGCTGTTCCGACAAGACCAGCAACCATGGCCACACAAATTAGCCAAGTTGAAAACTTCATGATAGTGCTACAAGAAGGAGTGAATTATGGACGAAACATAGATAATCAGATCCCTTTTATAGTTTGCAATCACCCCTCAAAACTCATTAACAAATGGGGAAAACCGTAGGCGCGCAGTAGGGCATCAAAACACCCAACATATGGCATCAACCCCGAGATTATGCATGACCTAAATAATCCCTTCAGTTTCCATAGAATTTTGGTCAATTATTGTTAACAAAGCAAAAGATCTTACGACAAGATCTCTTAGAAAGAATTAATGAAAACGAGCTTTTTCTAGACGAACGAAGCAAAGACTATCAATTTTGAATTACATTAAACGAGTATAACTCGATGGTCGAAGCCAAAAGAGTATTTCAAAACGGGCGTTGGTTAAACACGACGGACAAACGAATGGCGCTGACGGACGAGAAATTTTTATGTTATTTTAATACCTGAATATTCGAATTCCTCATGTTTATTATTATTATTTTCTGAATTTCATAAAAACGTCTTGTCCATGGTTCGTCCATGGTTTCCCAACACCCATTTCAAAACACAATCTTTTAGAAAAATTAAAGTGGCAAAAACTACTCGATAGGTGAAGCCGAATATGTTATAAAGTGGGCTTATTTCCTTTTCTAGATCTTATTTTCTTTGTTTGTTTGTCGATGTATGTTGTAAGTTGAAACAACTTGGTTAATTTTGACCATTTGTCAATTTTGAAAACAGGGGAATTTAATCTGGGGACTTGTTAAGCGCGCAATTCTTATATTTAATCAAGTGAAAGAGAAATAACAATCAAACACTTAATCTAAAGTGGTGAAAGTTTAGAAGGACATGAATTGATGACTTCTTCATTAAATTGAAAGAGAAGTACATAATTGTAGTATCTGAGATTTCTAAAGCGATTTTCTTCCAAAAGAGGGTAGTTTTTGAAGGTTTAATAGTAGGTGTCGGCTGTAATAATGTAAGACGTACGTCATTTAGAACCAGTGATTACAAAACACACTACGTGAGAGCGTTGGTTGATCAACAGTTATCGCAGTATGAAATCATTTAAATCTTTTTTTATTTACTTAAAAAAATACTTCACTTAATTTTAAAGATCAAATTAACCAGCTTTTTTACATTTAATTCAAAATACTCAGGTTTCATGTTATCTAGTACCACTGTACTATTTGACAAAAGGTGCATTTGCAAAAGCTAAGCCTCGATTTGTCGTGTCAAAATATTCACAAATCCCAAACAAAGCACGAAAAAATGCTACCGCTTAGCAATAGAAAACACATTTGGATTTACTCTGAATTGAGGCTAACCCTCTGCAAATGCGCCTTTTGTCAAATAGTACCGGCGGTGCTAGGTAACATAACATGAAACTGGACTATTGATCATATCGTATTCCATTTGATTCCACTAAAATTCCACTATAAAATGTTATATATAAAAGATACTGGTAGTGTTGATTATTTTGTACTGTTTTTAGCAACTCAATAGCATCCGTTCAAAGTTGAACTTTTTTTTCGCCCTAATATTGATGATAATTGATATTGTTACCTTGCATTCGAGCAGAGTTTTTTCTCACTTACCCTTTAGAGCGACGCAGTCTAATTCAAGCGGGCTTGAAATATCAAATCAAATGTTATATTTCAACTAATTATATAAGTTTCATATACTGATTCACATCGAAACTAAAACATTGAAAGAGCGTGCCTAATTCAGCTTTGAGATATGAAATACTTCTACATGCAAATTAAAAATCGCGACTTTGTGACGTGTTTTGAAATTGAAAATTAAAACGAATGTGAGACTATGTTTGATATTGCATTCATTATTCATCATTCTATTCATTGAAAAATATTGTGTCAAGACTGACGTCACAGAACTTGTATTTATTATTATTATTATTATTATTATTATTATTATTATTATTATTATTATTATTATTATTATTATTAATATTATTATTATTATTATTATTATTGTTGTTATTGTCATTATTATCATCATTATTATTATTATCATCATTATTATTATCATCATCATCATTATTATTATCATCATCATCATCATCAAGTTACTACATGGCCTAGTTCAAACGTGGCATCTCATATGTGCCGAATCTAATGCAAATAAGCAAAACTTGCTTAAATTCATTTGAATTAGATTCGGCACATGTGAAATGCGATGTTTGAACTATTCATATCAGATCCAGATAAACGATTGTGAAACAATATTCCATGCAATGCTTGGTCATTTGTTAATAGTCATTTGGTTATAATTGAACCAGCCTTGGGCGGAATGTACAATAGATTCTCAATTTACTTGCTTGTTGTAATGGTGTTTAAAAAAATAGTGGCCCAAGTCTGGCCATAACTGTCCTTTCCTTTCCTTTCCTTTCCTTTCCTTTCCTTTCCTTTCCTTTCCTTTCCTTTCCTTTCCTTTCCTTTCCTTTCCTTTCCTTTCCTTTCCTTTCCTTTCCTTTCCTTCTTCTATATCTTATTATTAATTTAACAATTTTGTTAAATCGCTAATAAAAAATAGATATTTTAAGATCATAAACATTGAGCAACAAAATTTAATCATACCAAATTAAAAAAAATAGAAAATAAAAATATATATGCGATAGATAGAAATCATTTAGAATTCCTTTCAAATCATAATCGTATTTTAGTCACGATTTTGACAACTTTAAAAATGGGTTCATATATATGCTATTACAACAATTTAAAAAATAATTATATTAAACATAGCACGCAATTATTAACAAGCATATATTTTATGTTTTTCTATATACACTTGATTCGCTCTCTTCAATGATGTCAGTCCTACAATCCACAATTCTCTTGAACTATAATTTCCTTTCATGAAATTAAAATAGTTAATTTAAGAAAACTAGGAAAAAGGAGGCTTCGAAATATACTAAGATGTGTGTCTTGGGGCACAAGTAAATTTATTTTAAGAACACTTCGTCGTGAAAAGATTCAAGGAAGGAAATAAAACGTAGCCTGCTGTTCAGACTCGATTTTTTCAATCAAAATATTCGCCAAAAAAAGTAGAACAAAAAATTACTTTTTTGGCGAATATTTTGAACGCAAAAAATCGATTCTGCACAGCAGGCTAATAAATCGTTTTACACTTTGTTTCCTCGGTGGTTTTCATGAAAGAAAACCGTTTGAAGTCAAAATACATGATTTGATCTTATCTATACGCATAGCCTTAAGGAAAGGACAAAAATATATCGAATATATATATATATAACTCACAATTTTTCATTTGTCTTTTTTCCCAAATGTCATGTATTAATGTAATTAAAATACTATTTTTACTGAAAAAGTTTTTACTAAGCAAAGAAGTTAAATTATGTGAAAAAATGTTTTTGGCGATGATGGTGTTCGTCGGTTATAGATGTATGTGTGACGGAGCACGGTGGGTCAGTCAATGAACCCCTCCCAAAACCCCCAAGTGCAGCATTCCCCAGGAATACGAGCTCACTGAATACAACAACGTATAACAACATACAACAAATATTTATTATAAATTAAACGCCTAATGACTATACTAAGTTAAAGGGAACCAAAGGATTATGTACTTGATACTTATTTATCTATTATTAATATGTGTGGAACTAAGATATATTCTTGATATTTATCTATTATTAATATATGTGAAAACTAAGGATATATTCTTGATACTTAAAGTTTTGGTTGTTCTTTCGTTCTTTTGTGCACGTGGTTCTTTTACTAGTAGAGGTTCTCGTATTCTGGTTTTGTTGTTCTTTAAGTGATTCTCTCCTTCTTGTAAGTATTCTTTAACGTATTTCTTGTGATTCTTTCGTTTAGCGTTTTCTTGTTCTTGCAGGTATTCTTTAACGTATTTCTTGTATTCTTTTAAGTGTTCTCTTGTTCTTAATTCTTCTAACTTTTAACTCTGAATGAGTTAGCTGGATTTCGCAGTTTACTACAGGACTCTGTGTGAGTCTGATCACAGGAACTGCTCTAGATCTCGTATACTTTTGCTACACGAGTGACTGAACAACTAGCCGCGTTAGGGCGTATTTATACTAACCAAAATTATCATAACGGTGATGTAACCTCATTGTATATAGATAATAGATCGACTAGAATTTAACTTATGTTGATTAATGAACTGAAAGACCTATTGTTACTAAATATTTTGACTTATTCTAAATAATGGGATGAACGACCTATTGTTAACTAAAAAAATACTACGAGAAACTTATGTTAATTATTGGACTCTTGACACCTCCCCCCTTAAGACTATTTCTAAATTTTTTAACAAATTATGAAATATCTAATGAAAAGAGGATGAATTCACTAAATTTGAAAGATAGAGGAAATTGCATTTCCTGTACATATGGAACTTCCGAAGTGTAGACACACCCGAATCAAAAATAAATGAGAATCAAAAGAGATCCCAAACGTAAGAGAACATAAGACAAGCATTCCCCGATTTTTTTTTCACACATGTACACGTCTTCCCCTTCCTGTCTCACAACTCAACTTTTTTTTCACACAAATACAATAAAGTACACATTTTCTCATTTCTGTCTCACAGCTTTTTTCGCACAACACAATAAACACACATGTTTCCTCATTCCTGTCTCGCCAACAACACTCACACTCATTTCAACAAATATACTTACAACCTACTAAGTACATCTGCATTGACATTTTTCTTTCCACTTTTATGCTGAATTTCTAAGTCGTACTCTTGAATAGTTAGGCTCCACCTCAGTAGTTTTCTGCTCTTGTCTTTCACTTGGGACAACCAGGTTAAAGGATTATGATCAGTCTGTAGAATGAAATGTCGACCATATAAGTAATACCTGTAAAGCTCAATAGCCCAAACTATAGCAAGGCATTCTTTCTCAGTAGTCGACAGTAGCTCTTCTCTGGGCTGGAGTTTACGGCTTGCATATCCGATTGGATGTTCCTCTCCTTCTTCATCAAACTGGCTTAAAACTGCTCCAAGTCCTCTATTTGAAGCATCAACCTGTACTATAAACTGGAGGTGCCACTTTGGAGATGTCAATACCGGTGTACTGGTAATGGCTTGCTTTAGGTCATTAAAGGCAGATTCGCAGTCTTCACTCCAAATTACTTTAGTTGGACGGTTTCCTCTGGTCAAGTCACTTAACACAGCTGCTCTATCTGAAAAATTGGAAATAAACTTACGATAGTATCCTACTAATCCTAAAAATGATCTTACTTCCTTCTTAACAGTCGGTCTTGGAAACTTCAGCACTGCTTTTACAAGGGCTTCCTTCGGTCTGATGCATCCATTACCAACATGGTGACCAATGAAATCAACAGTTAACATAGCAATTTTACATTTGGATGGTCTAGCACTCAAGTGAAACTTCCTCAATCTATGTAGTACTTGTTGTAACTCAAACATATGTTGTGAGAATGATCCTCGTGTGTCAATCTCCACGTCGTCAAGGTAGGCATCGGTAAAATCCTCGAGACCCTTTAACACAACTTCTGTCATCATCCGCTGAAAAGTAGCTGGTGCGGTTTTCATTCCAAACGGCATTACAAGAAAATTAAACAAACCTTTGGAACAAATAAATGAGGATTTCTCAATAGTGGATTCTTCTAAGGGGATTTGCCAGTACCCTTTAGTTAAATCTAAGGTGGTTATGTAGTTTGCAGCACTTACCCTCTCCAACATCTTGTCAATTCTTGGTAAAGGATAGGCATCCATCTTCGTGACTCGGTTTAGCTTCCGGTAATCTACACAAAATCTAATATCGCCATCAGGTTTTGGTACTATAACTACGGGTGACGCCCATGGACTTGCCGAAGGTTGGATAATCTCCATTTCCAGCATTTTTGCAACCTCGTCTTCCACTGCCTTTTCAAGTCTTTGCGGAACTTTATAGGGGGCAGATCGTATTGGTTGTGCTTCACCTGTCTCAATTTTATGTAACGCGGCGTTAGTACGATTAGGCTTACCAGAGAACACATCAGAAAACTCGTATAAGAGCTTTTGTACTTCCATTGATTGTTCTTTGTCTAGCTCTCTTGAGACGACGACATCTTTCCATGTTTCATCACTTGTTAGTTGTGGTAAACTCTTCTCATGTGGCAAAGGCATTTCACAAGATTCCTCCATGACAAACGCGGTGGTTTCGTCTTTACTCTGCCAACGGGTCAAAATATTAATGTTATAAGTACGAAGCTGTTTCTTACTCTTACCGGTGTCGACTTCATACGTTCTCCCTTCCTGTTTGACAGCTGTTACTGTATATGGACCCTGCCATTTCGTTTCTAACTTACTTCCTGGAGTGGGTAGTAGTACAAGTACCTTGTCTCCAACTTCAAACTTTCGGACGGAACTCTTCTTGTCATAGTTTTTCTTCTGCTTGTCCTGACTTTCCTTCATGTTCTCATATACGGCTTGTTGCATGGTCTGCATACGTCTACGCATTTCCAGTACATACGTGATTAGATTTCTTTCTGGTGTCTTCTTCTCCATCCAACTCTCCTTTATAACGGCTAGAGGACCTCGCACAGTCTTGCCATAAAGTTGTTCAAATGGTGAGTATCCTGTGGACGAACAAGGGACTTCTCTATAAGCAAACAACAGATAAGGAAGATATCTATCCCATAAGCGTACGTTTTCAGACACGAATTTGCGCAACATCTGCTTTAAAGTACCATTAAATCGCTCGACAAGGCCATTCGCTTCAGGATGATAAACTGATGTCTTAATTCTAGTTACCCCAAGCTGTTCGAATAACTGCGTCATAAGGTTACCTATCAGATTAGCACCTTGATCCGAAACTATTTCTTCTGGAATTCCAACTCTTGAGAAAAACGTCACTAGTGTATCTGCAATTGTTTTGGAATTGACATTACGTAATGGAAAAGCTTCTGGATAACGCGTGGCATAGTCAACTATTGTTAAAATATACTTATAGCCTGTTGTTGTTTTCGGTAGTTCACCTACAATGGCAATAGCAATCTTTCTAAAAGGTTCTGTAACTATAGGGACTGATTGTAGTGGTGCTCTGAGTGACGTCATTTTCCTTGTAACTAATTGACATTCGGGGCATGTCGCACAATACTTACCTACATCAAAGCTCAGTCTTGGCCAATAGAAGTGTGACACTATTCTCGAAATAGTCTTTTCTTTACCAAGATGTCCAGCTAAAGGTAGTGTATGACTTACTCGCAGTATTTCAGGACGATAGGACTCAGGTACTACAATGCGGTCTACATAGGGCAATCCATCATGAATGTTTTCTGAAAATTTACGGTGCATCAATAACCCTTTCTCGTAAAAATAGCCATCATTTTCTTTTGGTGCTCCTGTTAAGACATTATTCCTACATTGAGTTAACGTGGTATCATTCCTCTGATCACTTACTACCTGGTCGATATTTCTGTCTAAAATATTGACTTCACTTACTTCAGGTTTGATGGACTTTGTTGGTTCAACGGTGGTTTGCTTTGCGTCTTCGCCTATTTCTGTGGTTGGTTTACTCTTTGTTGTTTCGTCTCTTGGCGGTGATAAGGTCTTTTTCGCTAGGGAGTTTTCTCGATCTACTAGTTCTTCGATCCTTTCTTGTGCCTTCTGTTTGGTTTGGCTACGAGTGGTTACCAAGGCTTTATCACAGTCAGTTCCCCAGTGTAAAAGTAGGTCGTCTCTTGTAATTACTCGTCCGTAGGAAGATCTACCTAGTAAACAATCAACGGGAAGGTTATCTACAACACCAACCAATTCTTTATACTTACCTTGTTTAACTTCAATCTCAAGCGAAACAAGAGGTACTGTGACTCTTTCACCTGTAGCAGTAAGGATAGTGATATTCTCTTGAGTGTCTTCGGGCTTTTTAACAAATTTACGGTGAACCAATGTACGAGTACAACCAGTATCAACTAACATCTTTGCGGGTATACCATCGATAGTTCCTTTAACAAAGTGTTCGGGAAATTGTGTGTCTTTGTGCATAGGTGTAAAGCATAAGTAACTTGAACCAGGCTGTGATTGTTTGTGCGTTGAAGTAGATAATGGAGAATTTTGCTTTACCTTTGGACAGTTGAACGACATATGACCCACTTCTTGGCACTTGTAACATTTCCCTCGAAAGTTCGACGTAATTCTCTTCTCTTCTTTAGCTTGAGGAAAAGGCCGGGTTGCAATTGGATTAATGTGATGGCTGTTAACGTTAGTCCGTGGTTGTTCAGGTATAAAATTGCTGGTATTTCGTTTTGGCTTGTTCTTGTCAAGGTTGGCATATTTACCATCAATCAGTGGACCTTTCCTGGCTTGCACGTGCTCGTTTGCAACTTTAGCTAGCTCTTCTGCAGTAACTGGCTTCTTCTCTTTGAGCCATGCACGTAACTCGGGACCTACGGCATCAAGCATTCGTTCTATGGTAATCTGTTCCAAGATTCTTTCTGCATCTCCCGTTGCTCTGGCAACTAGCATCCATCTGTCCAGATAGCGTCTAGTCCTCCTTGCCCATTGAACAAAATCTTCTTCGGCACTTTTGTCGGAATTCCTAAATTTATATCTGTAATGATCAACTGTTAGTTGGTATGACGCAAGTATGGCTAGTTTCGCCTTGTCATAATCTTGCGCGTCTGATGCTTTGATTTCGAGGTAGACTGACTTCGCCTTCTCACTCAATCTTGGGATCAGGTTTCCTAACCAATCCTGTTTAGGTATATGTTGGGTATTTGCTGTTAACTCAAAAACTCGGAAAAAGTCGTCTATGTCCTCACCTTCCCTCATATCTCTCATTTTGAGCAACACCACTCCTTTCGCTTTCGACATTCCTGCTGTTTCCATTTTTTTCATTTCAAGTTGCATTGAGAGTAACTTTAATTGCCTTTCTTCTTCTTCTTTTCTCTCTTCTCTCTCCTTCGCTCTGACCTCCCTTTCCTCCCTCATCGCTTGCAATTCCTCTTGTCTCATTACCCTCTGTAATTCAAGAAGTCTCAGTTGCTCCTCAAAAATTCCCGACACTACACTGTCCTTACATACAGCCTCCGAACCTCCCACTGCTCCTTCCTCTTCCTCCGAATACAGCGATTCCGATTTCTTATCAGCTACCTTAAGTTTGCTAACTAAATTCCTCTTCCCATCCTTTGCATTAAATGAAATCAGTCTGCTCGTACATTCCTCCCTTAAATCCTCTAACGACAGATTATCGTAGTTGTCCATTCCTTGAGTTCGTTTTCCTGGTCTGGCTTACACTTGAACAGATTACAATTGACAGATCCCACTTCTGACACCAAATTTCTGTGACGGAGCACGGTGGGTCAGTCAATGAACCCCTCCCAAAACCCCCAAGTGCAGCATTCCCCAGGAATACGAGCTCACTGAATACAACAACGTATAACAACATACAACAAATATTTATTATAAATTAAACGCCTAATGACTATACTAAGTTAAAGGGAACCAAAGGATTATGTACTTGATACTTATTTATCTATTATTAATATGTGTGGAACTAAGATATATTCTTGATATTTATCTATTATTAATATATGTGAAAACTAAGGATATATTCTTGATACTTAAAGTTTTGGTTGTTCTTTCGTTCTTTTGTGCACG